>JAVTVY010054216.1:0-31621 GCA_036873755.1 Hanleya hanleyi
CGAAGAGCAGAATGTATTGATACATAGATGATTGGACTCTTCTCTTGGAAGACATATCATGTTACCATATAATGACAAGGATAACAGTAGATTCAATTACACGTGTACCGTGTCTTAATGACGATCTTTGAAGTACAATGTATAGCGCCATCAGCCATTTGCACGAGACTAATCCACGTCGACATAAATCGCTCCAATAGATAATGAGTGAAATCTGTGCATCTGTCATCATTATCTGAGAGGCAGGTCCTCCGGTATCCAGCCGTTCTCAGACCTTCATCCCTCGTCCATTCACTGCGAATAAAGCGTCAACTACCTTTGGAGTATCCGTGTCATATCCGCACACCGCGACTATCCTTAGGCAATTAGTGCTCCTAAATGCACTGAGCACGGCATTCGTGTAGCCTTGGCAAATTTCGTACAAGCGGGGTTATGGCGTATATATTGTGGTGATACTTAAGAAAATTTAAACAATAATAGTACCCAATTTTGGATATTTTCGACCATCTCCATTTTACAGTGCCTTCCGAAGCTGTCGTACCGGTGCCTGCCATTCCGACTTCCGTACCGGTACCTGCACTTCAAACTTCCCGTACGGTACCTGCCTTCAAACTTCCCGTACCGGTACCTGCCTTCAAACTGCCCGTACCGGTACCTGATTTCAAACTGCCCATACCGGTACCGGCCTTCAAACTGCCCATACCGGTACCGGCCTTCAAACTTCCCGTACCGGTACCTGATTTCAAACTGCCCGTACCGGTACCTGCCTTCAAACTGCCCATACCGGTACCGGCCTTCAAACTGCCCATACCGGTACCGGCCTTCAAACTTCCCGTACCGGTACCTGCCTTCAAACTGCCCGTACCGGTATTTGCTTTCCAACAGCCCGTACCGGTACCGGTCTTCAAACTGCCCGTACCGGTACCTGCCTCTAAACTACCCGGAAGGCAGTTATTCGCCCAACACCCAACACCGCGGATATAACGGCTAATAATACCACCTTCATTGAAGAACCATAGAACAAAAACAACCGGTTAAGGATGTCCTAGGACAGAAATTTTCACACTAAAAATCCGTCAACTTTAATTAGTCGTCTACTGTGGAGCTTGCCAAAACCTGGGACGAATATTAAACTATACTCGTCCCAGCCAAAACTCAATGGTCTGGGTAGCGTACAAGTGCATTGCTCCACAGACGGGTGATAATTCCCGAGCGATGCCCAAGTATAGTCCTACCTTCCTGTGCTTCGAACAGTGTCTGAATAGTGAACAAGTTATTCATCTTGGTGTCGTCGTGGTGACGAAATTATACTCGTCGAATTACCTATGTATCTGTCTTTCAGATATCGACCGGATTTTTCGATCGCCGTGTACACTTCAGACGTTAATTCGGTACGTGGTGGCTGGCCATTATTATCGGCGTATGCATCCGCCTGTATATGTTAATTACACTTATCGTGCTGGTGGTATTTCATGCCCGTTTAAGCTTATCGTGATAATGGGCGTGTTACAGATAATCTAACAAATTTGATCAAGGAAATTAATGTCGGGCTCAACACGGGATCTGGACTTCGCAAGGGTTGAGTCCACCTACGTGCAGCAGCTCTCACTTGTTGCAGAGATGTCTGTTACTTGACGAGTTACGAGAAGAAAGTGAGCGTATGGCTGCAGTGCACCGGGAGTGTTGGAAATGTGACTCTTGTCAGAAATCGGCGATAGTGTTGAGTAGTCATCTTGTAGAGTATTTAAAAAAAAATTATGAAGAGCTGACTAGCGATTGTAGAACAAGCTCCAAATAGGACGACAAAGTGGACATGCTACAGTTTATGTCCGCTGACCTCTAAATCATAGCGAATAGCACAAGTTCAAATCGACCATGCAAACATTTGAACAATCAGTCGGCAAAGCTCACATGCATTCGAAAAGTTGCCTAGTCCTGTTTCCTTGTGCTAAAGGGTTGCTTTCATTGGTCAGTTAGCGCAGGTCTGAAGGGGCGCATTCATTAGTCAGTTAGCGGAGGTCACTGAACGTGATCTTTTATAGAAGTCCTCAGGCCTATCAGCGAAGCAACATTTTATTTTATTTGATCACGTTCACTTTTAATAGCGAGAATATCCTTAAACTTCCAGCAATGACTTGTAAGGCTAAGAAAAGACAAATCGGGAAATAAAAAGCATCAGTCCACCACACATTTTGCAGAAATATTGCGTAATTCGTGTATGCTCCTTGTACCATTGAATTAGTTGTTTGAAACTCACGAGACTGATTGTCAAAGGTCAAAGTCTAAAATTTACCAGATAATACAGACTTTATAATTCTTGTGAAATATGGAATAAAAATGGCGGATCACCGCACTGGGTTTTTTTAAATCGCAGCAGTTTATCACATAATGATGCCTTATTCAGACGGGTACCTGTTTTAGCGCACTAGTTTACTGAGTTGTTGAACTGAATACTTAGACTTTTGTTTGATCGTCGCTATATAGCTGAAATATTGCTGAATGCGACGTTATACCTTAATTCTATCTCTCTCTCTCGCTTATTCAGACGGGAGTAGAAGCGAAGATTTCGGGTGGGAAAACAATCTTGGGATCATCCTCAAGGCATTTGTAAGGCCACATTTTCGCCGCAATTGAATTAGTATGAGTTTTGGGGGTTGAAGCATAATCTTTAGCTGCCTAAGGAACACCCTTCGCCATCCAACCATTGAATATGGCAGGCTCACCTTTTTGTCGAACACATTTCACCTTGTTGCAGATATCAATATTTGTGTAATATTATCAAAGTGTGAGGTATCTGGACACTATTGTTATTTAATTCAGCCTGTTGTCCATGTTATAGCTCTATAGCTAGGCCCATGGACATGATTTACTTACTCAATCAGACCGAGTTAGATATTTTACCTCGACTAAGAATCTGGCTTCTGAGAATGATACATATACATTTTAGGATTTTTTTTTCAAATGACACTGTCTATTTCGATAACATATCCATGACTTATTTCAACAATTTTTCACATTTTAGACAATGTTCGTATTTGAACACATACCCGGTAGTTTCCGACTCTCTGACAGTGTTCCGTGACCCGCTGCTATAAAATTGATTATAATAAGAATCCGGCCAATAAACATTTCGAATGAAGACACTTTAACATTATAGTCGGGCACGGAAATGCTTTGCTAACGGCGTGAAACCAGTTTGAAATTGCTTCGTATCTCAGTTCGTCCTGCTTAAATTTCCGGGAGAGACTTGGCAGACTGGCATCCGATAATATATCAAACCCAAATTACCTACCTATCTATCGGAGACATGATTTGATTTGATTTAGACGCGTCCCTTGTGTGTGGTTGATTGTTGGTTTCACTAAGGCCTGATGAATACCATTTATGCACAGTGACATGCAATTGATCAGCAATGGTTGTCTTCGTGGTTGTTTTAAGACAGTGGCAACTATTTTCTGGCCCAACCCTTTACTGCAATTGTCAATAAATGTATGGCGAACTGCTTCTTCCTATGAGCTCTTAAAACACGCCAACATGATTCCTGTTTTCAAGAAAATGACCAGATGCTTTATCAAATGATAGTCCCATTATCTTTCTAAAGTACTTGAGAGTATCTTTGCGGAACAACATGAGCAAAGACAAGTGATGTTCTTTAACTCTAGACTCTCTGATTTTAGACAATCTCATAAATCTCTCATTCGTCTTATTAAGAGCTGTTGATGACTGGAAGAAGTCTTGGACCGTAATCGTGCAGTTGGGGCCATGTTACAACGTTGATGGACCTATCTAAGGACTTAGACCGTAATCATGTTTCGTTGGAGCCCTGTTGTTGGATCTATCTAAGGCCTTAGACCGTAATCGTGCAGTTCAAGGCCTCTCAGACAGTGATCGTGAAGTTGGGGCGATGCTGATGGCCCTATCTTCGGCATTAGACCGTAATCATGTTTCGTTGGGGAAGGGGGGGGGGGGCTGCTGATGGACCTATCTAAGGCCTTTGATCGTAACCATGTACTTGGGGCATAATGATAGACCTATTAAAGGTCTTCGATTGCATGCCGCGTGCTCTCTTGATCTCTACGCTCAAGGCATATGGAATTAATGAATGCTGCGACGAATACGACAAATAAAATGAATGTTCACCCTTCGCGACTTCGCGAGTTTCTCATATTGGGGTCATTTTGAGCCTATTTGCATAACCCCTTTAGTAGAGGATCAAGGTAAATGCAAGAGGGCGGCCATGTGTTATACCTGAAAAGTTATTCTTTTTTTACATTTTTCCTCAAAACTGGGTAAAATCTATTTTATTTCACATCAGACTATTATTTACTAATTTATCATGAGCTTTTGCAAGGAGAACACACAAATTTAAAATTTCGAAAAATCTGACAGAAAAAGTCGACCAAAAATGCCTGTTCTGAAGATGACGTCACTGTGACGCCATCAAAGAGGCCATCTTGAATTCTTTTATACATTTTCTTGTAGAAATTTACCCAGGGGTATAGTGGGGTAAGTTTCAGCTCCCTAGCTCAAGGATTGAGAAAAATATTTAGTCGCGGGGGGTCCCCCAGGCCTGGACAGGTCCAAAAAAGCTCGGGCCAGATAGGGGGGGGGGGGTAACTGATTGTATGAGTAGCGGATTTTGGCTCACTAAAGATGTACGTCACGGTTCTATTACGGCCTCTTTTATTTAAAATTTTATTAAAAATATTTTTCTTTTTATGAAAGACTGTGACGTGCATAAATAAGGAGACGATAATACTACGTCACCCAGCTCGAGACGTAGCAAAGTCATCAGCAGTCAGTCATGAGTATGATTAATTATCAAAATATACCACAAAGTAACACAAAGTTAGTACAACGTGCCACATAAGTGACTACTGCAGTTGTTTTAGCACTACTAAACACCATGAATAGCATTATTTGACACAAAAAATCATCCATTCGTACCAACATTATTAGATTTTATTCGCTTTTTACCAGAAAACAAACTGGATGTTTTCTTTCATTCCGTGGGTCTTGGGCCTACCAGCACGTTTTAATTTGTTTTAAACAATATTTTAAGAACATAGGGCAATATCATTTTACATAGTTGTGTATAATCTTGAGGGAAATGACCCCCTCCTCCAAAGTGATAAAAAGCACCCAGAAATTACCACAAAGTGTGACTAATTACCATACTGTTGCTAATTACCACAAAGTTACCGCAAAGTACTACATTGTGACGACTGGTGATGTTTAAACTCCAATAAATACCATAAAAATAACATTTTCATAACTTTTGTGGGATCATATGTATCAAAATTATAAGATTTTATGTATTTTTGCTGGAAAACAAAATATCTAATTCCTCTCATTTTCGTTGCTATGGGAACATTGCTGTAACATCACACTCCAGCGAGACAGTCGTTGACTCTTGATTTACATTTCTCCAAGAACACCAATGGTGATCAATATACAGAATTATATCAGCAGAGCTGTTGGTTACATACATTTTAAAATGTTGCAAAGGCAATACACGGTTCCCCTTTAAACGGTGTAATATGCTCATTGGTGTTCATTGAGTTTTTCTGATTAATAACTCGCACGTTTGTTTATCCCGGCGTCTTCCTCTTGAAGCAATACAACTGTTACCTCTACGACGCTAGCATCTATTGGTACGGTACCTTGAATGATTTAAAAAAGTTATTAATGGAGCTGGTTTTATAGATTGCTGATGTTTTCAAACCATCGGACATATAAAACAAGTCCTACAATAGCCCTCAACATCCTTTGGGTCATTGTATACCTCTAGTCTGTGGTCGACGTCGACATCGTGCGGTAATTATCTCATCAAGACAATGAAGCTGCATACATTTCACAAATGAGACGTACAGAGGGCGGAACTAACAGTCAACCAGCCGAATCCCGTATATACAGATAATAAATTGGTGAAATATGTGAGAGGTGGGAAAAAATTTATGATGTCGAGGGACTAAAAATAATGTAAATCCACAGGAAAGCCTCCCTCGGCACTTCATATCAAGACTGGAATACGGAGGATTATAAGAGGTAGCTTTGGTACCCTAGCTGCGCTATTATTGCAGATATTCACGTGGAAACTATGAAGCAACCACACGGCCCCTAACACCGACTTAAGCGAAATTAGATACGCTATCTCGGAAGATGTGACGACAGACGTCTTCTTTATACTGGCAGCCACACTAACATTTAAGTGGATGACTGTTTTAACTCAGCCTTACTTAACTCATCTAAATCTTTTTAGACACGTTTTTCCTCTCTACAAATACGTGAGGATCAAAGTTACCCGCTATACTGAAAAAACCCAAAATGATTATGTGTATCACGAAATTAAATGTGCGAGTCCGTTTGACCAATCACACATGAAAATTGATTCAAACATCGGACAAGCCCTCAATTTTATTATGCACCCATGAATATATAAAAGATTGATAAATTTTCAACCAAACAGTGGTCAAACAAACTTACAACAAATTACAAGCGTCTGGTTCGTATTTCATTATTCAGCCGTCGTCCATTAAAGGATCTTAGCGTTCATAACCCAAAGACCTATTTCATAGAACAACATTAGCATCAAATAAAAAATAGAGAATAAAAAAACAACAACAATCATATATACATAACATAGGCTAGTTTCATGCAAGAGAGAAGCGGTCAGCAGTTTTCATATCCAAAATATTCCAAAAATATCGAATCCGTAGCACTGATCTGTATTCTTAATCTATATTTTGTTATAAATTCGTTATCAAGAGAATGATGTATCTCAGTCACGTTTTGATTGTGACTGTTCATATGAACGCTATAAAGATGCTGAAGTAAGTTGGTTCATACGACCTCTAGCCCCGGTTTAAGCGGAATCAGACACAAGTTACGAAAAGTAACGCCATGGATCTTGCACGCTACGCTCGTATTTTGCTATCAGCATAGGTATCGCCAAATTTGAGAAACTTTGAGTTGAGCCGCTTGATAGTATAGCCCTGTTTGATAGTATAGCCCTGTTTGATAGTATAGCCCTGTTTTAAAAGTTTCTGCAATAACGTTTTCCATATTCCAGAAGTTCCTCAACCAGATTCACGAGATACACTCTCAACACGCAAATGTTAGATTCAACATCAAGAGATTGGAGGAGGGGAAACATTTAGAAAGTGTTAAATGCAACATTTTAATCTGTTGCATTCAGCACTTAAAAGTGGTGAAATAACACTTTCCAAATGATTTCCCTCCTCCAGCCCTCTAGATGTTAAATATAACATTTGCGTTTTTAGAGTGTACAAGACAACCTCTCTCAATATCACAGGGCCTCATTCACAAAGGGATGGTAATGCCTGAGTATCCTTCACCTGGTATCATCTTAAGGGAAGGAGTGCTATTCAAGAACACCTGGCAAATTGAAAGAACCCGTAACATCTTCTTAAATCCACTCTTAAGTTGAGGGAGCTCTGCACCTCCCGTACGACCTTCTCAACGCTAAGAGACATCGTTTGTGCTGGATGTATATTTGTGTTATTACGGTGTAAGCTAATAATTTTTTTTCATAATTTACTATTTTGTACCCCATTATGTATGTACCACTATTCGAATATTACGTGATATCGGAATTAGTTTATGTCTTAGTCATAGTTTTTCGATTGAATAGACCTGCGAGATTCTGTGCAGCTAAGCATGCGCGTTCCAACTGCTAGCCTCATCTTGCAGGGTGAACCTCATCTTGCCATCGAGAATAGCACGATTTTTTGATAATGTCGGCGCTACGCCTTATATATCAGTTACTTTGGCCAAATTCCGCATTTAATTATGTGGTTCAGAGAAACCACTAGTGTGAGAAATTCGAAAACCAGATAAGAAATTACATTGACGGGACAAGCTGTATGCCTGGTGCCATAATAATAGTTTATCATTGTGAGAACATGCATGTTACAATCTTATGGAAGAGGCATCTTACATGGCTGCATTCCATTCTTCTTTCTTTAATTTTAAGTTTTCTTGTCATATATACTTCAATTAAGATCATAATAACTTATTATCTCGAGAATAATAATTTTCATCATAACTGACAAGTTTTCAAGCTATATTAACATGGACAGTCTTCTCATCTATAAGCACGTGATTTTACGAGTCTCGTGACTTCAAGTGACTTCAAGTGAATACCAATCAGTCGCCCCATAACATTATCGCAAACATTTTGTAACGTCTCCGTAAACGACTAAGAAGCCCGATACTCAAGGAACTATAATGAATAAGGCTTCAGACTATCACATGTCATCCAATTCAAATCACAGCTGATCACAGCTGTTATATCAGTCTGGTCGCAAGCTGAAGAATTCTCTATTTTCTTTAGCCAAACTCTTATGTATATATATACTTCATATAGAACTTTATAGAAAATGATAAAGAACTTCCCGGAACATTCTCTACAGACGTTCTGTACAGTTCTATTGTCCCCCTTGTATCATACTATATACATGTGTCTTTCTATGACGTTCTGTACAGTTCTATGGCAACTCAGAACAATACACAAGTGCAGATTGCAGTCATTTTTCCGCAACGTTCCTACAGATATGGAATTTTGATATATTACCGTTGCTTTAGTGCCACACTAAACAAAATTAACTACTTTATCTAGACAATATAACATAATGAATTACAATGGGGATCACCAGCCACACTAGGCGGCGCTAGTGCTTCAACAAGTGAAGAAGACGTGGCGTCATGAAACGAACATTTATAACGTCGTGACGTCCAGAAGACATGGGCATGCGTCATTTACGCCTTGGTACACGTAGCCACCTGGCGTCAGTTCGGGCTGATGAAATCATTGAGAAGTTAAAGCAGGGTTAGAGTAAAGTAATATGAAGGAAAGGAAGGGATTAAGAAGGATTCACAGACAACTGTTAGTCTGATAACCTGTATCAGCCCACACAAATGATATCACATGACCATGTCGTAGCCCAATAAATAACTTTAAACACTACCCGTATTACAAAACAGCTGATGAATATGCAATTTTATGTGGACATAATTATTTAGATAATCGCTGCCTTTCATGGTCTCTTCCCTGAGAGACATCTCAGATGAGTTGCCTAAACCCTCAAAGAAGAAGAAGAATCGAATATCAAACACGCGACGAAAGCTGAAAATATAGTGCTTGTCATAGGAAAAGCAAAACCTACTGCCTGCAAGTTATTTCCAATACAGAAACAAGTTCAGGAGACGTTGCTCAGAATGCAATCAGTGGGATCCTCGGGAACATTGTTTATAACCTAAACCAGTACAAGAGGAAAACGGCAAACTTTTACGAGATTCATGATAAGCCTCACATATCTTCAATTATTTGAGAAATGACAATTTTCCCGAGCCAAAAGTTCAACAAAATAAGCAAACTTACCTCTTCTCTCTATATCCGATTGAATTGTTCAGGTGGTTATGTGACAGCTTTGAGCACTTTGTAATTATATCGCGTTCTCCGTCGTATACTGTTATATGAAGCGTTGACTATGAGAGTAGAGTCTTGTCGTCGTCTGGTCGATGATAATACACCGTGTTCGTTACCAGTCTATATTATATCTATCCGTCAATTATTGATTATTAATCAGGTAACATGATCCTTGAAGCTCTTAATACTCGCGATTTTCGTCTCGACTAACTCCTGCTAGGGGCATATATCAATAACTTAATAAGGCGACCGTGGAATCAGCTAGACAGACAGCGAAGCTTTGCTCTTGTCCGTAACAGTACACCAAGTCTATCTCTACATCCCTGGTCAATACACCTAAACCCTTGTTACCAAGCTCAATAGAGAGTCACGCCTTCGTGATAGCGAGATCTCTTCTTGAAGAAGCGAGTCTCGCGGGATATGAATGCCCTGGTGATGTTAATCCCTCTTTCAATCACGTGATAATTTGTGCATACATTCATCTACATGACAGGTGATCAATTATCCTCAAATCTGGTATCGCTTATTTAACACAACACTAATTTAACTGTCAACGCATAGTACCTGTGCCGCAAGTCCTATATGCAAGCCGATACACCAAATTCTGAGGTTCTAGTCCACTAAATCAATTATTGTAAATTAATGGCCATGTTTTCGGGTCTTCACACATGATTAAAAACAACAATAAAACTGTCTGAAAACTTTGCAATCCAATTAAAGAACAGCTGTTACATATAACAGCCAACCTCATTTTCTAGTCCCGGAATTTCACGAATGTGTAGAGCATACACACCATGTTGTAGCTTCGTAATTTCCTAGCAATGTGGACATCATACTGAGGACACACCCCTGGTCAACATCACATAGTTTGATACTCTCTAAAAAAACTTGAGTGAACTGTTCCACTCAAGTTTGAGTGAAATGTACTTGTTCACTCAAACTCGAGTTAATTTTCACTCAACTTGAGTTACTTTTCACTCAACTTGCGTTAAAAGCACTCAAGTTCACTCAACTTGAGTGGGATTAATTTCCACTCTTATGCTTGAGTGAATATCACTGAAGTTGAGTGAAGAGTAACTCTAGTTGAGTGAAAATCTCACTCAAGTGTTGAGTGGGATCAATTTCCACTCTTACTTGAATGAAATTTCCCCTAACTCAACTTTTTTTAGAGAGTATACTTTTCTAAGATTCAGAACCGATTTCATACGCCATATCTCTGAAAAGGTTTCTGAGGTCAAAGGTCAAACTGACTTTACAACTTCACAACTGGATATATCTAACTCACATTATAACTTATCGAGTATACGGATGAAGTATTTGTCTGTGAAAGACCGATCAATTCTGGTTCGTACAGATATAGGAGGTTTCATATCGAACAATTTGAGAACTGTTGACCTTTGATACGTATTTAGGCCACACATCCGTCATTATACTATTTTCATAATCGACAATCTGCTTGATGTTGTTTCTACCCATGTACATCGCATAAACACTTTTTTTCCTACGAAGTAGGCTACCATCTGCAAAATGTCCGGTAGTGAGTGAGTGAGTGAGTGAGTGAGTGCATCCGAATCCTTTCGTCGGCAAAATAAGGAGAACCGTTGGCATTAGAACCTTGATTTTTTTGTATGAAGGTGCATTAGGGGACTGTTACCAGCAAGTTTCTGAGCTGATCTACTTTTGATGAAAATTTCTGGTGATTTTTGATGAAAATCACTGGTGATTCTGACTTGGGTTGTGCCCATCATAATATAGGCATGCTTTCAACTTGGGGTGGGGGGATTTCCAAGAGTTCAGTGCGCGTCGGAGTCCTAATGCCAACCCTACTTCGTTGGTCCAGTGACGTTAGCCACACTGCCATGTTCGCACACTACAAAACAGTTATAAAAACTAGTTTTAGGTTTCGCTTGAATTGTTCCAGTGATTGATATGTATCTGGATGTATTGTTTCTGCTGCCGAATCGTTTCCATTAACCCTATCTGGCCTGGGCGATTTGGGGTGTGTCGCAGCCTGGGCGGAGGAGCGGAAAGTGCCCCCCCCCTATATATTTTCTCTACCACTAAGGTTAGAGCGCTGAAACTTACCACACACTATTTTTGGTTCAAGCTCTACCGGGAAATGTAAAAAAGTCCAAGATGGCCGCCACGATGACGTCACAGTGACGTCATCTTCTCGGAAGCCATTTTTCGGCCTTTTTGGGGTCGATTTTTCGAAATTTTCATTTTCCGATTTTCCTCTCGAAAAATATCAAATAAAATATGGAATAATTAGTTTGGCATGAATAAAATACTTTCAAGGCCTTTTAGGCAAGGAAAATGTGAAGAAATGGAGCGAAAACATTGAAAAACACGACTTTCGCAGATACCACATGGACGCCATTTTTTACCCATGATCCTCTGCCCGGGGGTATATGAAGATAGCCTCAAAATGACCCCAATAAGATAAACTTAAAAGTTTCAGCCTCCTCGGTTTTGTCGTTTCGGAGCAGCAGAGAAAAGTTCACTGGGGGGCGGCACTTTCCCCCAGGCCAGGTAGGGTTAACACGTTTTCTTTAAATAAAAAATAAAAAAAAAATTATTAAAAAATATATTGTCGTACTGCAAAACATCGATATCATAAAGGATAGCTCACATGTACCAAAAGACTATGTTAAGACGAATAACATTTACATTCAAATGATACTGTAAAATATTGCCCCTTTTCCGTCTTAAAATGTATCTGCTACATTCACAAAACTCCATATCCAATGCAATATGCCTGGAGAAATCTACATTTTACCTATACTGTTCAACTACAACTTCAACTGTGTTTTTCACGCTGGTCACAATATATGACATAAGTGGTTGCAAAAAAGATATATTTTATGGGGAAGTGTTCACCTTCATTCAGTATTGAGTTTATATTAAAATACGAGTATTGTTTCCTAAGAAGGCGGAAATATGATAAATGTTTTTGTTGTTTAGTTACAGCTAAAACTGTTATTGTATACATTGTATTAGCATCGGTAGTAAATATATATATTTGCGTTAATGAACTCGTAGAAATTTATGACACGAAATTATAGACAGCCATAGCCTAATATCCATATGGAGTGAAAATAAAACGTTCTTTTTCTACACGGTGAGGCGTTAATTATGACATACGTGTTCATATTATTATATCACCAGTATATATATGTGTATAAATGAACTCGTATGATTATATACAACCATAGTTTAGTAGCATTACGGCGTAAAAAGAAAAATACATTTGTTTCTACACGTGAGTCGAAAATTATTTCTTGTTGCTCCTACCACAATTTTAGTTACCTCTCAGTTACCTAGCGATGTGACCTATATCATATTTTTGCTTTGCTAATCTCTACTATTTTATTATATCGACATATCTCGGACGAGTCACACCTAGTCCTTTTCTGCTATGGACAATGACCACAAATATAAGAACTTCTATAATGTCTTAAATACAGAATTCACTTTACAAAGTGATGCAATCAATAAATGAGAATCACTGCTGCTCGGAGATGAAAGATTTGAACTAAATTGAAGTGTACAAGAGTGTACTTCATTGTGCACAATATAATAAACTAAGAGATTTACAATATAAGATCCTACATAGAATACTCTCTACAAATTATTTTCTACATAAAATCTTCATCGTGTATTGCGATATTCAGACACCGAGATCGAGAGCTGATACAAAGTGCGGGAACAACACGGTTTCCTGATAATATATTTATCATATACCGAACTTTAGAATGTTTTATTTACCTAATAGGTCGTTTGAATTCCGAACTACGTGTTATGCAACCACCTCGCTGGGGGTCTAATAACACACCAGCCACCAGTAAGATTTTTGGACCGGATTCGGGGCCTTCGCGCACATCGCCGGAAGTGACATCATATATAGTAAAATGGATGTTTACCGAACATTTTGATTACTTTTCAAGTCTGCATAATACCTCTGTTGACCTAGCGGGATTATTTTCCCTGTTTATCTGGACAGAGCATATGAAAAGTAGTTCGCTCATGTGCAACACTAAAGGAGTTGTTCGGCCGGATTCAAACTAAACCGTGCGTTGGTTGGTTTCCCCTATACGTCATAGCAACGTAGTAAAGGTCACCTTTCGCTATTGGTGGCAGGGATGGTAATGGAGCCTGCGAAATCGAGCATGCGCTGTGGGGAGTTTGTGTGTTATGACGCGCTTTGATTGTGTACGTGACGTGATAAGGCTCATTTGACCTAAATGAATAAATTCGCGCACGTGGCACTGGGCCAAACATAAACTCGCGCGCCTCGAGACAAAACTCGATCAGGAAAAACAAGGTCAGGAAAAACAAGACGAGAAAGAGAGAAGAAAGAGTCAAGTTGGAACATTACTTCCCGCAATATTCCAACGAAGTAGGCTTTCATTTGCAAATTGTCCGGCAATGTGTGAGTCAGCGAGTCCATCCGCCCATCCGAATCCTTTCGTCGGCAAAATAAGGAGAACCGTTGACATTAGAACCTTGATTCTTGGCATGAACGTGCAATAGGGGACTGTTATCAGCAAGTTCTGAGCTGAGCTACTTTTGATGAAAATTTGACCTACTTAAGTGACCTATAACAGTAGGCTTGGACCCCCAAGACAGATCCCTCACCCTGCTTCGTGTTTGACATCGAGGATTGCAGAAATGGGAGATTTGAAACGTACATGTATACTGTTTGATGTGTTGTTCAACAAACTGTCTTTCGAACTGCGAAATACGATGGATCGATGCAGGCGTACGGAAATTCTCCAACTGAGAAATTCAAACAATGGCAAGCAACGCGATTCCGACACTGACACAGACGATTCTTGATTTAGGAATTACATTTTACAGTCAGATGGTCAGTGTTAAAGGTCAACCCAAACGGAATTTTTTTTGGTCTAAAAATCCTTAAAAATCATAGTTCATACTTCACTTTGTATGAAAAAAATATTGAAAAAATTCTAATCTGATCAGAAACACACATAATATGGGAGCAAAGTGGGCTTTTTCACACTTTCACAGCTGGCTTGATGACGTCACGCAGGGAAGTTGCCTGAGAAGAAACAGCGGATAACATGGAAAGCGAGTGCAGTCAGAGCTCCGGTTCAGATGTCGATTCGAGCGATATCAGATGCTTAGATGGAAATATTTTTCGCCAAGAAGATGAAATAGACATAGAGGAGGATGATGACGGGCAAATTAACAGTTGTTTGCAGACCAACGGCGGAATTCAGACCTATCAATTTGAGCCGTACGGCTCCGATTCTGACAGTGACAACCACTCTGACAACGTGGAACTCGACGACGACAGGATTCGGAGAGGTCGTTTGTTGAATAGTGATCGGTATGCAACTTGACTGGAAACCTTATTATCGTCATCTATAAGAGCAAATGTCCATATATTTCAAACTGTATTGAATGTAGAACGATTCTGTGATGTAAAGAACGAGCACATCTGTGTTGTTATTGTTGTTACTGACCGAGGCAGCCTTTCGAGGGGATAAACTCCGGGATTCGGCAGTATGGACAGTAAACTGTTGATAACTCTACTGATATACGTCCGATTTGAATTTTGTTTGTTTTCCCATAATCCCCATGAAATACCAATTTCAGAATTATATAGTTTGATACAAAAACTTTGGACATTCATGGCGAAAAGTAAGCCGTGGTGAGTGGATCGGCATTCACATTTGCTCAATTTTCGACAAATTACCTCAATTAAATTGAAATCGAATGATATTCCCACAATCTCAAATGTCAAGGGATTATGAAAGTATTATTATCACTTCTGTATTTACAGCCATTCACTCCAATTGGTGTTTTTTATTTATTTACTTATCAAGCGTATATATATTTATGAAAGATCATTTTAGTATTATTAAATAGTATATATGAAATAGAGACTCATCCAGGCTAACCTGTAGGTGCTCAAGCAACAAATGCCACGCGAGAGCGAGCAGGGCATGTACAGCCGTCTCCCTGCCCGAGGCGTCGCTTGCAGGCTAGGTTCGTTCAGCCGATGTCCGTGATAGATTCTCCTTGTCCGATTTCTTTGCCGTCACATTTTGATTGTTCTTAGGTTTGATAGTTGGAATAGCTGTTCTCTTTAGTTTTGGTTTGTACCCGAATTCAACTGCTACGCTGTAGATGTCCTCGAATGATGTCTAATTTCTGTCAAAATGTGCCGAGCAAATTATACGAGTGTAACGTGTGCCGGGCCGGTCAATGAACGGGACGCAGCTGAGCTAGGTCTCGTTATATGGTAGCGTACAAGCTGTCAGGCCACGGTCCCTGCCGGCACTAGTCCTTGCCAACTAGAGATTCACTTCGACCTGTCACCTTGTCTGGATCGAGAAAGTAGGAGAGTGTAGAGACAACCAAGGCTGATATAGGGTCAAATAATATGCAATAATATTCAATTAAATGTACAGGATGATCGTGGTAAAAGATGTAAATATGTACAGTTCATTATATACGCGCAACGAGTAAAGGGCGGCCTGGTTGCTGGCCCTTTCCACACGGTAGGTGATCGTAGGGGCGGCCTGGCTGCTGGCCCTTCTCGTGGTATGGAATGTCGTTGGAGCGAGGTCAAGGATAGCGGCTCGACGCCCTTCCTTCTCCCGGCTGTTGGAGCGAGGCTATGGATATAGCGGCTCTCTTCTCTTTACGGTAGGTATATCGTTCCCAGGTAACGTCGTGGCTTCCCACCGTGGTTACGATCGCTCCCCCCTTATAGGTGCGTATGGTTCCGGAGATCGCTTCGTCTTCCCACCGTGGATACGTGTGTCTTCACCTGGTTGGTACGTATTTCCTTCCCTAGGTCGCTTCGTCTTCCCACCGTGGATACGTCTGCTTCTCCTTGTAAGAGGTCCCCTCTACAGGTAGGTTCGTCTTCCCACCGTGGATGCGTCCGCTTCTCCCTGTATGAGGTCCCCTCTACAGCTAGGTTCGTCTTATAACCGTGATCTCGGCTGACTTCTATCCAGGCGTAGTCTGGCTTGCGAGGACCCTCTCCTCAGGATGTATCCGGCAAGATGCTGTGGTCTAATATAACGTCTCTGGCAGTAAATCTGTCTGTAACAGTTTTGAGATGCTGCTTCGGTGACGTGCTCATAGGCACCGTAAACGGCCCAGTCTGAGGTACTCACGACGACCGATAAAACAGACCTTCTTCCGATAGACTTCCTTCAACGTCTCAGATCACATCAAATCGCCATGCTTCCTCTCACAGGTTGGTACCAGTTTTCTGTCACCCGTTTCACGGCGAGAACGCTCTCAGACAGCGTTATGCCTCTCCACCGTGAACACTTCAGAGCCCCAAACACATAAGCTGGCTTGTGAGAGTGACTTCTTCCTTCGAACTCCAATCAGGTAGGTACAGTTGGATCCTAGGTATCGCCAGTGCGGTATAGTGCTTCCATGTATCAGCAGCCCAATTCCATATCCCTTGGAATATTACCGGTCGCCCCAACGCATCCCAGCATTCGCCGACCACACTGCTGCTCGATACCCTTCACTAATACAACAGACACTGGACTTCCTATGTTCCCTCTTTTCCATACCGGCACCGTCCACCGATTACACGTCCGTCTCCGTTGTTAAAGTACACAATGTTCCCTGTAGGTACCACTTTAACCTGTCCCATAGACTTTAGTCTATAGCCCAATACAGAAGATCTGTTACCTGGTTGCAGTTCAGATCCGAAGTGATTTTCATGTCTGATCTCCGTCTTTTATACACATCAGGCCACGTACATGTAACGTCTAGTTGCCAGTATGATCAATCACACTTTCCCGCAGCGCCATCTGCACTATCCAGTCAAAGACAACTCACATCATTGTACAGTTTAGGAACGATAACTCCAACCGTTATCACAGAGCAGACCTTGTGGGGAATTCCCGACTTCTAGTTTCACTTTCGTTACCGCTAATTATATCGCTGTATACAGTTTGCACAGTTTTCTTTGTTAACGGGAACATTATGCCGTACTTTCTGTTGATATCACAGACCAAGAATGGACACAAATACTAGACGGTAAGTTCATTCAGTTATATACCTGTTGTATATCCGTATTTTATGCTGAGCGTTGTGGCTTCATGTAGACCCCTATTTCCGCTCATTTCCGGGTTAGCTTGCACACTTCGCTTCAGACTTGCACTCCGGTTGGGGCTTGTGTTTAGTCCTGATTTAACGTTTAGGGGATACCAATATTCGTTACACGAGTACTGGCTCAGGCCCTCTTTCCACACTCTCGTGTTGCGTACAAATTTCGTCCAATTTGCAGCGATTTTCTCGTCTTTAGGCCACAAATGAATACCAACACCGTCATCTGTAGTAAAACTGCAACCTCCCACTACACAACGTCGCGGCATATTTAACAAATGATGTCCCGATACTCCGAAAATCTCCAGAAATAAGCAGCTACTTACGACTGTGGTATACGGCTTTAACATAGAGAATACAAGACGGCTTCCCTCCGTGACGTCACAGCTGGAATTGACAGGAGAGCGATTTTCACCTTTCAAACGGCAATATCTCGCCAACCAGACTGCACAAAATTATGAAAAAAATATCATTATTTTCAGAATCGAAAGGACAATTTTTTTATATTTTTGACCTCAGAGCGTTTGGGTTGACCTTTAAAGGTCCCACCTTTTCATACACCAAAATGACAGTGGATGTCATAAAAATGCTTTCTATATGCCCTACATGGATCTACATACCCCTCCTCTACTAGATCTCCATCTGTAATATCAAGTGCGGACTCCAATGTTAACGCCGTATACCGACTTTCGCCATGAATCCCGGTACACGGGGGAATTCGGGTGTCTGCATACAACCAACAGTAAATGGATGAGCAGACGTGATCTATGGTGAAAACTCAACGGGTGTGGAGAATGCCTTGAGGTAAGTTCTGCATTCGAAGCCGTTCGGGCTTGATTTCAAAAGTCTTCGAAATTATTTTATCAGTTACCGCGAGAATGTATTACCGCGGACCGTGTACCGGGATTCGTGGCGAATTCTTTAACATTGGAGTTTCCGCACTTGATCTTACAGATGGAGATCTAGTAGAGGAGGGGTATGTAGATCGATGTAGGGCGTATAGAAAGCATTTTTATGACATTCACTGTCAGTGTTATGTATGAAAAGGTGGGAAATAATTATATTCTTGAAAAAAATATATATATAATCACATCAACATTGACGACGACACCCCCTGCCATCCAGGTCACTGTGAGCCGCAGACGTTGTTTGTTTTTCGTGCATTTGTACTCGCCATCAAGAAATAATTTCGAGTACCAGGTAACAGGCCTATATTTGATTTTGAGTCTTGGAATAAAACGGATGTTATCATAATCCGCTAGATTCTTTTTGTTGAAATTTTTACATCATTCAGTGTTACTACGGG
Organism: Hanleya hanleyi; assembly: GCA_036873755.1. Lineage (NCBI taxonomy): Eukaryota > Metazoa > Mollusca > Polyplacophora > Lepidopleurida > Hanleyidae > Hanleya > Hanleya hanleyi. The sequence continues at coordinate 18,870 of JAVTVY010054216.1, forward strand.
AATTAATTGTCGCAAGTCACTATGTGATGAACTATTCAGTGATTTCGTCGCACGATATAAATCAATCTCATTATCTGGTGAGGTACAGCGGGTACGGCCCACCGTAAGTTATTAACAAGGCTCAGATTGAAGGTCACCAAGGCCAAAATCAGACTAAGAATAGGTTCAGTATATATGCGTATTTTATATCAAGTGTGAACCCATTCGTATTGATTTGGAAAAAGCATTTAGAACGGATCAGCATGTATGAAATTTTTCAGTTCTATAAATAGAATAGAACGGGTTTCACGGCCTTTCCCTGACAAGTTACCAAACATTCGCAACTTCTCGGGGATCTCCGGTTTGAGATGTCCCTCGAAGGCCATTGACACCATATTGGACTAGAGCGTGGTCACGTGTGTTTCGGTCTGTCAGGGAACTGTCAGTGACGTCACGGGAATTATATCTTGCCAATACGTGGCGTGTGTACCATTTAAACTGATGGTTTTCTATTGAAACGTGCTTCGAATGAAAAGAATAAACAGTTTTTAGAATATCTGACGTAAATCAGAGACTCCCAGGGAAATATTTGCTGGTCGGGGATTAAGGCTTCCGCGAGAGTGATTGGGCTTCGGAGCCATGCGTATTAAACCGTTCCGGCGCGTCACATCTGGAGATTCATAGGAAATTCATGTTGTCGTCCCCCGAGCGTAGAATCGGTCCCCTTCGTAGATTTCCGCTCGGGAGTTCCGAATGGTTACCAAGGTCACCGGCGAAAGTAGTTCCGGTTACCGAGTAGGGCGATTCAGATGTCGACTATAGGGTGATACAGAAAAAGAAAACGCGAGTGTGTATCACTATCCTAGCTATGATAAAAAAAATATGGTCAGAGCTCGAGGACTGGTACAAACAAAAGTTGGGCATGAACGGGAACAACACTTCAAAAACCATTATTTTCGGGTGTAAAAAAGTCAATGTGCCTTGAATATTCCTATGTGTTAACTAAACAATATATATACAACTGCAAACCACATTTTATACCACTCTTGGAATTATCACAGAAACATTACTCACTGATGATATATAATGAATATATAAAACAACGGTTGTCACATTCCTCACCGCAGAGGAAAAGGACAATTCACATGTGTTGTTAGAGTGATAAAAGCTAAACTTACACGTATCTGTATTTGACAAATACCACTTTTGTGGGCTACTCATTTCGTCCAGGTGGGGTTTCTCTTATATCTACCTAGTATAATTCGTGGCGTGTCCTCCTCCTCCTCCTCCTCCTACTCCGCTTCACTCACTGCACAGCGGGTCGCATAGGTGTGGCGCGGGATAGGGTAGGGCGAGAGACCTGGGGATTTCACTACCTGAGATTCCATGGGCCAGGCTTGCACCCTACAGTAGAATGGGTCGACTGCGCATGCGCGAGGAGTAGTGCGCCATGAGTAGTATAGAAAGGGCACGCGATCTCCCTAGTATGTCTAATAGCGAGCAGATACTCTGGGAACGGTTAGTATTATCCTTTGTACTATGAACTACCGCGAAATTTCGCAATGTACCAACGGAGGATCACTTGTATATATGACAATCACTTGTATAGCTGACGACACCTCCAAATTGTGTACCTTTTAGGGAGACAATTGTTCTGTGCCAGACACCTATGTTGACATTTTTGATCCATATGCTATCAAGACTTTTTCAAGGTGACGCCTGGTCCTTAACAAAGGGCCTAATTTTATAGTTTTAACTATCATTGTTTATTCGTTTACGGCAACTTTATGGTTATTATTTTAACAAATAGAATATTTTAATATCTTAAGCTTAAGTGGAATTAGATACGCCAACTGCCTCACTTCAAACTCTTCTCTTATAATACTTACAACACGGAAACTAGTTCTGATGGGATTGTGGATTGTCCAGTGACTCGCTGCTCAACTAGGATATAAAGTTGTTCTGCTATTTGTTGGCTCAGACAGCAGTGAACGCCATTACCATTTCACAGCAATGTAATCACTCCATCGAGGACCCGCCTCGGGCAGATCTTATATGCCAATGTAGATTGACTGGCTTCAGTCAAATTCAGCAACGAATGCTCGCCATGTCCAATATTCTTATGGCCATACAGGAAGGCCCACATATGTTTCTGTGATCACACAGTACATCGCAATTTCAGAAATTCAAGATTCGATAAGCGACACGAATTGTCTCACTCACTCTTCGCCCAATTGCGTGAATGGTAGTATATGATGCTCGTTTGTGCAAATTGACATTTGGGGTGACCGATCAAAAATACTGGTAACTACAATACGTGATTAACATGTACACACCCAGCGATTAGAAACCCTGAGTGGTTTGTTCTTTCCTGTGATACACACTATAAGCTCCAATTCCAACCGTGATCTCCTAGACAATCGATATTAAGAAGACCTATTCTGGGCATGAATCTAAACTATTTTCGATACGGACAGGTGTGTCACACGCTGTGATCCGAAATACACATCAAATGCTAACAGCTTGTCTGACAATATGTACATTACATTAATTAAAAATTTCGAACAAAGTTGGAACAACGAAAAGTATGTTAGAATGGTTTGTGAAACAAGCCCACAAGCTAGACACAAGCATGTTGAACTTTATCATTTTGTTATAATGCCCTCAAACTAGTCGACTCCCTTTTCTGTTAATATGTTGATCTATCTAGATCGATTTACACTTGGAACCGTTATGGACAAGGGCTACAAATGCAATAACTATTCAGACCAACGAAGATGTTCAAATTTTTCAAATATACTTTTTTACCGTTTCGAACTTGGCGCAACTATATATGGAGATGTTTTTTTACTCCGATCAGCATTTCGCGTACGAGAAATTACTAATCACAAACTCAATGGTATCGACAGTAGAGAGGTTTCCTAAGGCTAACAAATATTTTATTAGTTCACTCGTTTTCCTGTGAGTGTAATAACGGGGGTTCGTTATAATTTAATGACCATGGTTCTGTCAGAAAAAAATGTAATCGAGTTAAAGGCAAGCTTTCACATATGACTACCAACAATTCTCAGTTTTAACAATGGCTTTTTTTCTTACAATGAGAAAAATAACTAAATATGAAGAACACACAAGAGGAATAATTCTCATATGCACATGGATTTGTCGAACAGCTATACTGCTTAATCTGGATTTCTCTGATTCTCTTCTACAGGTTGAGCAGAATTTCCTAGCAATGTCAGCACAATAAGCTTACTGACCATCACTCAGTGGGATTAATAGAGCATATAGAGCATATGGACATGGCATATACCATGTAAACTTCAGCACTGCTTTCTTGACATTGTCCGATACCGCTGAACCGGTACGGGTTCGAGCCCAGCTGGAGCATGTGTGAACATTTGACAGTTAATTGCCAGCAGGCGGTGGTTCTCTTCGGGTACCCCGACTTCCTTCACCCTCCAAACTTGCTATCACCATGTGAGTGAAATAACCTTGAGTGTGTGATTAAACCAAATTTTCTGAACTACCCGACTTCTTTTGCCGGATATCGTTACCGTTTTACTGGTTTCATCACAGTTTTCAATGAATATTATTAAGCGCTTGAACTTTTTGAAACGCTTGAATCATGTGAATAGATTAGGGAAAGCGAATTACGAATATTTGTACTACGGGTAACACGTGACACGTTCATTGTTCCCATAAAGCAATAGCTTCCATCAGCTTATTAATCACTACATAATGACAATGTCAATGCCAATCTGATATGAGAACATTCTATAGTAACAGATAATATCTGAATACGGCATTTCCATGTCAATTGAAAAGTTATGCTTTATGTCAGATTGCAATTCCACATTATTAACTGTCACTTTCTGCATAGGGAAATTCATGTCCTGAATGTGGAGTACAGATGTCTCGCCTGTTGGCAAAAGCTTGGCTTTGTGAGGAGGAATTCGGTCGGCATCGCAAAATGTGTTTCCATTTTTGTGACAGTGCTGGCCGATCATGTGACTTTACTCCCAAGAGGAGGATGTCCAGTTTTCTGATTGATTGAATGCTTTGAACGCCATGTTGAATGATTTAATTTTCTGAAAAATCTCTCCTTCCCTGATCAAGCCCTCAACCCATCACTGGATAACTTAATAGGATATACCCTTCTAGTGTGGCTGTGAAAATTTGCCCCGAGAAAGACTTGATCGCCGCGGACCAGTCAAAACCGAGTGATAGTCTGAAGCACTGTTTTGATGGTTTTCTGGAATACCGAACTTGCCTTTGTATACATCCATATTTCCCTTGATTGCTTCCTTAGCAACTGAGAGATCGTCTGAAGCACAGTTTGATGGATTTACACAACGCTAACAGGTGATTATTGGTTTTCTGGAATGGCGATTTTGCATCTTGTATGCAAGCATATATCCCTGATGCCTTTCTCAGCAACCAAGTATAATAAATCTCGTAGCAACCCGAGTCGATTTTGTCTGTTTTTTTAAACGCTTTTTCCATGTGTGTGGGGGGGGGGGGGGGAGTATGAGTACTGAATAAGATACGGATTAGCTGCATGCTTTTCTTGTTAACCAAACTGCGCACAAAGTAACCGGAAGGTCGAAAGTACGTTGTGAATATTATTAGCGAAAACTCCCTTTTATGGGTTATAGTGTATGGAGAATCTGATTACTAGATTTGGGGATTTTTCCCGATAATTCAATCAGAACGCTATCGCCAATTTACTTAGCGATAGTCTAAAGCTATGTCTTATCTGATTTATTCACTTTTGAATTTGTCCGATGCTCTCTCTGGTCACCAATACGGTGTCCCTACTTCATAATTGCTCGAAACCCGATATTGTTGCTTGTGGATATATTTGAATTTCACGGCGGATGTTTGAAGCTAATACGGAAATGATTTACTGAAGGCGACTGTCTACTAAATGTCGGATCTGACAATTGTGTCTTAATTATCTAGAAGTTGAAGAATGACGTGCCTCTGTTATTTAGGATTAGGATTTTATGTATAGAACACCATCATGTCTTGCTGACATTATTGAAACTGTCTTCCGCTTCCTGTTGCAGGAAACAATCTTGTGTTTTTATTATTTTCATTTCGTACACATTTGGAATTGGTGATAACTACATGCATGTATCATACGAGATAGATGTTGGCGAAATTCTTTTATGGACAACGGCTGAATATTGCTTCCTTTTTGGACCGGTTACATTTGTCGGAACTTTATGTCAACGATGACATCTACCACATACGTCCTTTTCAGTGTAACCTGGTAGAAAAATACGTGTAGTAATCTAGCGAAGATCTTCGTATAAATACGTTTGTAGAGTATTGTAGAGGCTGGGACATATGGAGTGTTTATTATATTGACATGATTCTATAGTATCCGTAACACTTAGAATGATGACAAAATTATGAAGAATCTCTCTGTTCTCCGGTTATTGGTGTAACAAACAGCGGACGGTGATGACATATCTGTGACACCGAGAATCTGTCTGCCTAATAGGTCATCCATTGTAATACGAACACATTTAATGACTATTAAATGATCATGGTGAAATCATGGGGATATAGATGTAACCATTATGGTCCATGCTGACGACCAAATGTTCTGTCTCGACATATTGTTATTTGGTTGTGATGGTCATCAATTAATATCCTATCAATGCTCCATCATTGTACATGGTTTTATAGGACCTGATAGTCTTACATTAACGCGAGCTTCCATCAGTCGTGGTATCTCTTTCGCATGGATTGAAGTGGACGTTGAAGATTTTTTCGTTGGCTTAGCCGAATACATACGCTGGTGTCACCACTGTGTTGGCAGTGCGGAACCAGCACGTTCCATAACGTGGGTTAGATTTAGGGATTGATCATAAAGTCAATATGAAATATAAATATTCATGGAATGAGGTCATTTGAAAGAAGTAAGATATCATAGCGACATATGCAACTGGGCAGCGTGTGTAGGATATGAATTCATTCAAGATTGAATGCCAGGAGGCATATTTGCAGGTTGTTCAATTAATCTCGTACTGCGCCGCCCACGGCCAAGCGTGATTATTTAAATGATTTTTTCTCTACTTCAGTGTGAAATAGGATAATTTAGTGAAGCCATTATTCAATGAAGTGAAAAAAAATCGCCGTTATGAAGATTTCAGATCATTGGAATTTCAAAAACAGAGCAATGCCCACAGGGCAGATGTACTAATTGTTCGACGGCTTTACATGTACCACGTGGACCCACGTACCACGTACCGGACAGAAAAACTATGTCTGATCACAAATAATAGGCGCATCATGGGAATGTATGTCTGTAGTTCCTCGATGCCTATCTCGTCCATCTCTATGCCTAATCTCGGAATTACAAGTGTCTGGTCTGTCACTCATAATGCAGCCGTCGTCCGTTAAAGAATTTCCGCGTCCATAATCCAAAGACCTATTCCATATAACATTAGCTCCAAATCCAAAATGACAATCATAGTATACATAAACATAGGCTAGTTTTCCGCAAGAGAGAAGCGGTCAACAGTTTCAATGATGCCGACAAGACATCATGATGTTCCCAAAATATGAAATCCGTATCGCTGGTCAGTATACTTAATCCATTTGATATTCGTTGTAAAGTCGTCATCTAGAGAATGATGTATCTCAGTCACGATTTGATTGTGACTGTTCATATGAGCACCATGAGGATCTTGAAGTACATGGATTCATGCGGTCGCTAGCCCAGGGTTAAGCGAAACCAGACACAAGTTAAGAAACATAACGCCATAAATATTGAACGCTACGCTCGAATTTTTCATCACCCTGCGATATGTATCGCCAAAATTGAGCAACTTTGAGTGGAGGCGCTTTGTGGTATAGCCCTGTTTTATAAGGTTGTGCAACAATGTCTTGTGACTGATTAAAATCGTCACATTTACACAGGATCTAACCAGTGCTACTAGGCGAGAAACGTATACGCCATATGCCCAGAAAGGGGTAGTTTACGATGCCGAAATAGTAACAATCTCATTTGTCATAAAGTCGAAGCGAGCGGGAGAATTAGGGTTCAGCAATATTTCAGCTTTTTTGCGAGTCGAAGAGAGAAGGCCCGATTCATTTTTATAGAGATATCGGTCTAAATATGATGTGCCGGTAGGGCTATCTGTAGTATCCTTCAAATCCAGTGAAGGTGGACATATAGCCTTCACTGCGTCATTTATATAGCGATTATCCACAGCGAGAAGATCGTCTATATAGCCTTTGGTGAATGAGAAGGAACGGGCTTTGAATTGATCGGATTTTGAAAGCGCCTGCATATATAGTCATATTCATATGAGAACAGATATAGGTCAGCCAACAGGGTGCACAATTAGTACCCATTGGAATACCTCTATGTTGTTGATATATTGTGTTGCCAAATTTCATCTAGATAATTTTAATGAGAAATTCAAGCAACTACATAAACAAAGAAACATCCCATGAATGATATCTCTTCTATGTATTAGAGCTAAAGAAGGTTTTATGGCTTCTGACATTAACATATCTACGATCAGTTTTCTTTAACACAGATGCTATTAACCCTATCTGGACTGGGCTTTTTGGGACCTGTTGTGGCCTGGGAAGGGGGGGGGGGAGCGAAATGGCCCCCATAATTATTTTTCTTACCCCTTGAGCTAGGGAGCTTAAACTTACCACACTATACCCTTCGGTCAAGCTCTACCAGAAAATGTAAAAAAATCCAAGATGGCCGCTTTGATTACGTCACAGTGACGTCATTTCCAAAAAGGGCATTTTTTGGTCGATTTTTCAGTCAGATTTTCCGAATTTTTTATTTATGTAATTTCTCCGCAAAAACTGCATGATAAATTAGTAAATATTAATGTGATGTGAATTAAAATAGTTTTTGCCCACTTTTCATCGCGGAAAAGTAGAAATTTTGAGGAAATATGTCATAAACATCACTTTTCTGGTACAACACGTGGCCGCCATCTTGAATTTTCTCATGATCCTCTGCTCGGGGGGTTATGTAAATAAGTTCAAAATGATCCCGATATGATAAACTATAAAGTCACGGAGTTTCAGCTCTCTATTTTTTGTCGTTCCGGCATTTCGGCCCCTCCCCCACCCAGGCCAGATAGGGTTAATGAATTTAGACGGTCAATAAGTATAAAGAGTCGAGACATCCCATGTGGATACATGTCTGTACTGTATGTGACCTTTAGCATCAAGTTATCCCGTAAGACATTTTCACACCACTTGTCCGGACACCATTTGTCTTCAACAAGGGTTTGTAAATTGATAAATAGACGTCATTGACATCGAATCAGTTTGAATTTAAATTGAGGCAAAATGCTTCATAGGAGTGGGTGAACTATCTACATGATCTAAATGCTCAGATGAGTGGCATGAGCACAAGAAAGTGAGAAAAAGTCTTCCATGGATGATCTTAATTGAATCTCGTAAATGCCACTATGATACGATTGTCCCGAAAATTCATGTTGTAAGTTCGCACAAGGCTTTAAAAGAAGTATGAGTATGACAATAAAGCAAGACTCGCAGAGTGGATTTTATCAAATTGAGTTTGTTTGTTCAACAAAATAGGCAATCCTTCTGGTAATCTAAGTCGCCAGAAACGCTTTCCCATGTTCAAATTTATCCACACACCAGCCACTTTGGTGATAAAACCTCTTCAATAAGCAAGAGGAAAATAATTGTCAACAGTATTGTCCCTTTTCGTTGTCAGCACGACAAACATATGGATGGCTTGACTGCCTAATTACGGTCAAAACTTCTTCAGAGCCAAGACGTGAACATGAACAAATGCCGAATATTTGTGTTTGTCGCAGCGAAATTATTCTAATGCAAATGCCATGCGCACTTTCGGAAGACTGTTGGCTGCTGCACCCCTCTTGGCTGACCTATATCTGTTCTCTTATTATATGACTATATACATGCGCTTTCAAAAACTGATCCATTCAAAGACCGTTCCTTCTCATTCACCAAACGCTATATAGACGACCTTCTCGCTGTGGATAATCCCTATATATAAACGACGCAGTGAAGGATATATATCCGTCTTCACTGCATTTGAAGGAAAATACAGATAGCCCTACAGGCACATCATATTTAGACCTATATCTCTATAAAAATGAAGGGGGGCTTCTCTCTCGTCCACTTTATGACAAAAGAGATAATTACAATTTCGACATCGTAAACTATGCCTTTCTGGACAGTAATATTCCAGTGTGACCTGCATATGGCGTATACATATTTCGCCTTGCAGCATTTGCTAGATCCTGTGTTAAATGTGACGATTAATCAACGTCACAAAACATTGTTGCAGAAACTTATAAAACAGGGCTATACTGCCAAGCGCCTCCCCCCAATTTTTTAACAAATTTTTGACTTGTGTCTAATTCCGCTCAACCCGGGGATAGGGGACGTATGAACCCATGTACTTCAAGGTCCCCATGGTGCTCATATGAACAGTCACAATCAAAGTGTGACTGAGATACATCATTCAATAGATGACGACTTTACAACAAATATTATGGATTAAGAAAACTGATCAGCGATACGGATGTGATGTTTTAGAAAATCATGATGTCTTGTCGGTATCACTGAAAACTGTTGACCGATTCTCTCTTGCGGGAATTAACCTATGTTTATATATACTATGATTGTCTTTTGGTGCTAATACTGTTATATGGAATATGGGATAGGTCTTTGGATTATGGATGCGGATATTCTTCAATGGACGACGGCTGAATTATGAATGACGAACCAGACGCTTGTAATTCGAGAATTTCCCAAATGGCCTTGCGGAATGCTCCCAAACCCTGATGACGTATTATATATCTCTCAGTCCCGTGATGAATTGTGTATTCATTCATCTGTATGACACGTGAATACATATCCAACATCGCTTATGTAACACGAAACCAATTAAATTGCCATTGTCAACGCAAAGAACATGTGCCGCAAGGCGTGAAGTCCTATATGTAACCCGATACACCAAACGAAAGCGTGCTCTACCGACTGTGCCAGCTCAGGGACCTTGCACTCGCAATGAAGTTGATGTCATGTTACAGGAGCGAGGCGACAGGCTAACTGAATTGTTTTACGATCCCCACCTGCCATTTAATTGTCATGGATGTTGGGGGCCTGCATTGCATCAAGGGATAGAAGTGGTATTTTATTGTGATGGATTTAGGGGGCCTACGTCATCAGGTTTCAGGACCATACATACATCGCTATAGGCTCAACAATTTGGGTATATGTCTGCCGAACAACTCCTGATTCTCTAGATCTCTTTGTTTACATTGCTGCTTGCAGTCAACAGAAAATACAATTATGACGCCGTTATGTTTATTTTATCACCCAATTGCACGTTTTCACTCAATGGTTGACATTGCCACTATCATAACACCCTATGTTGTCAGTTACGTCAATCCGTGATTACCACACCATTCGAAGAGGTGTGTTCGAAGAGGTATATTTTCTGCATTTTGAAAGACAATTCCATTAAATGCTTTCATCGATAGTTCTGATCTACTCCACGTTCCTACATGTATGTTCTCAATCGTTTATGTGTTGTGACATATATTGGCGGAATCCTATTATTTCTCCATGGGACGGCCCTTTATAAATCAGTCTAACTTGAAGGAGGTCCTTGTGCTGACGAATCGCTAATTCCTTTGGTACGAAATTAATAATGTGTAATATATTGTTTGAGATCACGGAGTTCCACTGTTAAGTTTGACGTAATTCACGATCAATAACGTGAGACCAATTTGAGTCAACATCTCGGTTCTTTATTTTGCCATCATAAGGAGTGAGATTATCATGGATACAACAAATGTTACCATGGCAGCAATGATCTGTTCGGACAAAAAATCACGCTCCGTTAAACGAGATCTGGCTATTACGTATATTTCTCTATGTGCTAGTATTATTGAATACCTATAGATATTCGGAAGTTGAACATATACGTTACTGCATCATATTTCGAACGTCTGGATATTGTATTCAATTATTAATTTGTAACCAAGATACATATTTTCGATTAAATTAAACGCAACCGCTCAGGGCATTCCCTGATTGGTTTATTTGCTGTAGTGTAAATGTGATAATCAAGCGAATGATTTAATAATACTCTGTATCCTCGATATAGTAGGAGTTAGACCATATGCATGTCTAATACTGACTGGTACCTGATCTTTCAAGGAAGCAACTAAATGTGAAGAACATATGATGGCCGAGAGGGGCCATCGCGTCTTTCATTTCTAATTGAACGCGATGGAGCGATGGAGCTATGCGATGGAACGATGGAGCTATGCGATGCGCGATGGAGCTATGCGATGGAGCGATGGAGCTATGCGATGAAAAGTCGCGCTATGCGATTCGCGATGAGGCTATGCGATGGAGCTATGCGATGCGCGATGGAGCTATGCGATGGAGCGATGGAGCTATGCGATGGGGCTATGCGATGGAGCTATGCGATGGAGCTATGCGATGGAGCGATGGAGCTATGCGATGGAGCGATGAAGCGATGGAGCTATGCGATGGAGCGATGGAGCGATGGAGCTATGCGATGGAGCGATGAAGCGATGGAGCGATGGAGCGATGAAGCGATGGAGCGATGGAGCGATGGAGCTATGCGATGGAGCTATGCGATGGAGCGATGGAGCGATGGAGCTATGCGATGGAGCGATGAAGCGATGGAGCGATGGAGCTATGCGATGGGGCTATGCGATGGAAAATCAGAAATGAAAGACGCGATGAAAATGCGATGAAAAGGCGATGGAGCGATGGAGCTATGCGATGAAAAGGCGATGGAGCGATGGAGCGATGGAGCTATGCGATGGAAAATCAGAAATGAAAGACGCGATGAAAATGCGATGAAAGGCGATGGAGCGATGGAGCGATGGAGCTATGCGATGGAGCTATGCGATGGAGCGATGGAGCGATGGAGCTATGCGATGGAGCTATGCGATGGAGCGATGGAGCGATGGAGCTATGCGATGGGGCTGTGCGATGAAAAGTCATTGCGCAAAGTAAGAAGCAAACAATACAATATCTTTGAGCGTGACAAGAGTAATCCATGTCAGTGAAGGATTTTATCGGGGAATATTTGGCTAACACAGTAGAATAATCACCTGCTGGGCTCTTTTTTCGATTTATCGCATATTAAATTGGACCGGTTTCGCTGGTAAAAACCGAAATTTCTCGAAAACCGTACATCATAGAATAGCGAGATTTGGACATAATTGGGATGGCATAGAGGCCTAGAAACGCGTCTTTCATTTTTTTTTTAATTATCAAATCTTTAGCGAGATATTCCGGCTTTAGCAGTGTTCGGTAAGTTTAACGATATTTCTTCGGTTTTGGGGCTCTAGTGAGAAAACTAAGAAAAACGAGAAAACTGAGAGACGCGTTTCTAGATGGAGCTGTCGATTTTCACGCAGTTATATTTGATACTTTTCTTGAAATTGACATTTGAAAATGATCGGTAGAATTTACGAAGAGCAAAGTTCAAATATGAATGATAGACTTAATTATATTCAAAGTTTAAATGTATGAACATGTCTAGAATTCTTAGAAAACAGGCTTTCTAAAAATATATAGTTTTATATACATAATCTATAAAGCAAAGGCGAGAATGAGAGAAATGTCATTGAGCGAGTGTTGATCAGTACAGGTGGATAGCTTAACTTACAGTTTTGGAACAATAATTCTGACATATTATATCAAGGCGACAAAACGTTATAATCAGCCTGTTG
>JAVTVY010054217.1:0-30715 GCA_036873755.1 Hanleya hanleyi
CTCCTTAAATACACCAGCATAGAAGATAAATAGGCATTATGTACCAGCAAATCTTCTACTGCACCGGAAGCAATCTTCTGCTAGTCAAGAACGAGGTTAATTCCCTCCTGTAACTGTTCTTGACTCTCCGCGCCCGACAGCGAAAACAAACCATCCTTAATGGCTTTGAGAAACCAGTCCAGGTGATTCGTGATCGCCACTCCTTGTCAGGCAGTTTCCAGGCAGAGGCCTGTTTGTTCGTAAACGGAACATCCGGATTACTAGGCAATTTGGTATTTGAAGGACACAAATACTGAAAATCGCCGTTCACCTCTGCAGACCGGAAGCTGAACGGTGAATCATGTACGCCATATGATCGTATGTTCGGCTTCTGTACCGGGAATGGACCAGAAGATCTTGCAGGGCGGAAGCGAGCTCTAGGTCTCAGCCCAACTGCACGTTCCTCCTGCGTAGCGGGTTCTGCTAACGTTCTATGGAACAAATGGCAAATAGAGTGTATAGCAGTTGAGGCCGGAAGCGTGGATACCGACCTCGTAACCCGATTCGACTCTCCCGACTCAGTTTCAATATCCCCCGCATGTGGGACCGGAAGCTGCATGTCAGGAATCAAGTCATAGATACCGGAAATTAAATCGTAATATTTCCTAGTATCTGGATCAGTATTGGTAGGTTCATTAAATTCCGAGCTACCGTACTGGTCCCTATCCACTTCCATAGCTTCCGGGGCTTCCTGCCAACGAGGAGTAATGGAAGGGATAGTCCCCGTCAATCTTGCTTCCGGTTGCGTAGACTGTTCAGTCAAAACCGGATGCGGCGGCATACCGCTCCTTATTTGACTGGTCATCATCTCTCTCAGTTCCTTCATCTCCTGCCGTTGCTGTTCCATTCCGCGCAGAATAGCAGCCAACGTAGGATCCATCACTTGAGAGTGCACCGGAAGCTGGGCCTGACGGGGTGCGTTCACACTCTGGGACCCTACCAATGACCGTGAGCACGGCCACTGTAATGGTCGGTGAACTGGCATACGAGGTCGTAAACCGGAAGCACGTATAGGAGGATGCATCATACGTAACATTGCCGGTCCCGTACCTCGAATACCACCGGAAGCAGAAATTTGAGCTAAGCCACGCAAGGGCGAAATCAAACCAGCAACCGGATGCCGCATAATTTGACCTACTTGAGAGGGGTCTCTCAGAGGCAGGCAAAAAAATTGACATATCATAGGTACCTGCATACATACCATACTGCCGTTGTTGTGGGAACCTCAATCTCTGGTGGCCCAGAAGGCTCGTAGTGACAGACGTCTCGGCAGGGGGACGAGGAAGGCCACCAGAGAAACCGGAAGCAGATTGGGAGAAGTTGGACAAACCAGTCGTTCCAGTGTTAGACGATGTTATAAAACGACCGGAAAGTCCAGGCCTCAACGGGGTTGAGGAAGGCAATCTCCCAATCCCGGAACCAAATGAAAATTTAACGTTAGGCGCCTCACTAGTATTGCCCAAGTTTTCATAGTCATGAGTCGCTTCCGATCGAGAGATCGGAATTGTCTGGCTTTCCAACGCTAAGCCTTGCTCCATTACCGATTTCCCTTCTTCGTCGTATCCAGGTGTGCGCTCGATAGGAAGCTCGACCTCCACAATCGTAGTAGTGCCGGATTCCACATCTTCGATAGTCCCTTCCACCTGTACAACCCGGATCGGTTTCTTACCTGAATGACCCTTCGCCTGGTCTGAAATTGAAGAATCGTGAGCGGAAGGGGGCGTTTGTTTATCTTTATTTATGTTCAACAAACTGACTAGAGTAGGCCGAGCTGGTGAATCAACAAACCCCCTAGTCTCCTTGACCACGCTAGATCGGGGAGACATAGCTACATACGTCTCACTGGCGAGATTAGTAGACACAACGGCTTTATTTTCCTCAATAGCTGCCAGTGAACCGGCCAGATATACTTGAAATATGCCGGGCACCCACATAATGCATTCCTCACAGGCCGTATCCCAGGTACATACTCTTCCCTGGCGGCATTGTGGGCGCATGGAATGTAGGTCATATACAGGCTTGTCACCACCACAAGACATACATGACATTTGAGATATATTTTGAGCCATAAGTTCGCTGATAACGTAAGAATACTTCCCAAAGGACTTCTTGAAGAATATCAGACGTCTGAGGTAATCCAACTGCTAGTGATTTCGCTAGAAATAGGCAATTTTCACAGAGCTGAACAAAATGACTTCCTGACCCACTTGCAGTAGGAACAAGAAGGAGGAATTATGGGTAAGTGAGCAGTCAGGTGACTAGCACTGTGTTATTCAAAATTCTTACTAGTTGATTTCATGTGGAACAAGAAATGCAAAGAGTGGAAGTGAGGTAAGTTTTCAGCGCAAATAACCATGAAATTCATAAAAATCTGATTTTTTTTAGTCCATTGATACATTGAGGGAAGACAATGTGTCGTGTACCAGAGGTATAGATTTTGCATCTAATCAGAGAAATTGGTTGTCATTAATTGTAAGTTTCTTGATGTATCGGTGATTTATTGTTTCATATGAAGCACTAAAATGGTATAAGATATAGATCATTAATGATTTTGCATAAATTAATATGGTCGCCAAGATTTCCGCTCAGAGAAACCAGTTCTGTCATTCATCGTAAGTCTCCTGATGCAATGATGATGTATATCAAATTTTACACGAGCACTTGAACAGTATCAGAGATAGAGATCATTAATGATTTTGCATAATTTGAAGATGGCTGCCTATCCTTCCCGTCGTTCAAAGGAACTGATGTGGTTATTCATTGCGAGTCTCTTGATACATTGATGCTGATTATACCAAGATCATATACAACACTTAAACGGTATCAGAGATATACATCATTAGAAGTTTTGCATAAATTAAAGATGGCCGCCAAGATTTCTGCCCAATAAGAGAAACCAGTTCTGTCATTCATCATAAGTCTCTTGATGCATTGATGATGTTTACCAAATTTTACATCGAGCACTTGAACAGTATTAGAGATAGAGATCATTAATGATTTTGCATAAATTAAAAATGGCCGGCCATCCTTCCCGCCTCTCAGAAGAACTGATGTGGTTATTCATTGCAAGTCACCTGACAAATCGTTGCTGTATACCAAGTTTCGTATAGAACACTTCAATGGTATCAGAGAAATACATCATTAAAGATTCTGCATAAATTAAAGATGGCCGCCAAGGCTTTCCCAATCGGGGAAACTGGTTTGGTCATTCCTTTAAAGTTTCTTGATGTATCGATAATCTATGCCAAAGAATTACACACTGAACAGCAAAATGGTTTCCGAGATACACAAGATTCATGGATTCGCATAAATTAAAGATGGCCGCCAAAGTTTTCACCCAATCGGGTCCAGATTCAATAGGGTTCTGGGTCATGAGCATATGGATGTGCACGGCAAGTTTGGTGTGCCTAGGGTAAGTCATTATAAAGATATCTTGGTAACGAGAAAGCTGTGACGGTTTCGCATAAATTAAAGATGGCCGCCAAAGTTTCCAACCAATCCAGATTCAATAGGGTTGTGGTTGACCACCCAACAATCCTGCACACCAAATTTGAAGTCTCTAGAAGCATCGGTTTGGCTTCTAGACCGGTCACAAGAATTGTTGATGAATTTTCCGTGATGTTGCCCAAAATTCATCAAAATCACCCAAATTCGATAGGCTTGTGGCTGACCGCCCAACAATCCTGTATACCAAATTTGAAGTCTCTAGAAGCAACGGTTTGGCTTCTAGACCATTCACAAGAATTGTTGACGACTGGACGACCAGACGACCGGTTGGACGTACTTGCCGACGACAAGACCCCACAGCCGAATAGGCTGAGGGGTAAAAACAATTTTCATTGAGATTTTTTTATCCAAGTGATCCAAATTGGTTTCTTCTTTGTCACATAGGCACGGTATATACATAAACCTTGATAGCAATTATGACCTGGAATTATCACAGAGATGACATCGTTCAGGTCCTAACTTGACCGGCTATTCGGACGAAAACCTGTGCATTCAGTCAAGGTGGAATTTATTGAGCATCTTGATATCCGGAATGAGATTGCAACAGTATGGAAATAGCAGAAACCTCTTCCCTCACCCCTCACAATATCGTCATATGTTTTACTTACAGCCCAAAGTCGGAAGGTTTCAGAAATAAAACTCGCCGGTCAAAAACCAACCTGTAACCATCTGGGTCATCTATATGCGGTAAGACGGATCGTGTGTATCCATTTTCAGCCTACTTTCGGCAGCTATATGAGGGAATTCCCCGAAATCAACACGTGATGTCGTCAGCCAATCAGCTAAACTCTACCGACGTAACTCGCCATTTTCGAGTCTACTTGTTCAAAATTACAGATCTACACCTCTTGGATAATACGGAAGTTATTCATATCTGTACCTTTTGTAAGCTCAGAAAATATGTTTCAGAAGTAGTATGAGAAGCCTGTAATCTATCAAATTTCTCGAGTCTGTTCCCCGCCAGATGAAGACCGAACAGTATATGGTAAAGTATAGGATATCGCTCCGCAATAATGGTGACAATTCGCAAGCCATTTTATTGATGGCAAAGTGTACGCAAATGGTAAATACGAAGCTGCATATCTGAAAACCTCTCGGCTCTGGGCGCCAGCCATTCATAATGTATTCAATTTGAACCATACGACTTTGAAGATGTCAGGAACACCAAGCAGTCAAGTGACAAATATACAGATTATCAAAAATTTAGCAATCAGAAATGTCCGCAAAGGTTTCCATCCAATCAGAGAAACCGTCTGTCATTACTTGTCTCTTGATGTATCGATAATGTATACCAAGCATTGTACTGAACATTTGAACAGTATCAAAGAATATAAAGATCATCAATGATTTTACATAAATTAAAAATGGCTGCCGATTTAAAGGTTTCGATCCAATCAGAGAAAATGATTGTCATTCATTTGTAGTCTCTTGATGATGTATACAAAGTCTTGCATCAATCACTTGAACAGTACCACAGGTATAGATGTATAGATTTTGCATAAAGATAGCAATCAAGTTCTCCACTTACTCAGAGAAACTGGTTGTCATTAATTGTACGTTTCTTGATGTATCGATGATTTATAGTTTCATATGAAGCACTAAACTGGTATCAGATATAGATCATTAATGATTTTGCATTTATCAAAAATGGTCACCAAGGTTTCCGCCCAATCAGAAAAACCTGTTCTGTCATTCATCATAAGTCTCTTGATACATCGATGATGTTTACCAAGTTCCATATAGAACACTTAAATGGCATCATAAAAAAAACATCATTAAGATTTTGCATAAATTAAAGATGGCCGCCAAGATTTCCTCCCAATCAGAGAAACCAGTTCTGTCATTCATAAGTCTCTTGATACATCAATGATGTTTACCAAATTTTACATCGAGCACTTGAAC
The DNA here is from genome assembly GCA_036873755.1 of Hanleya hanleyi. NCBI lineage: Eukaryota > Metazoa > Mollusca > Polyplacophora > Lepidopleurida > Hanleyidae > Hanleya > Hanleya hanleyi. Next base: position 5,449 of record JAVTVY010054217.1, read on the forward strand.
GGTATCGGAGATAGAGATTAATGATTTTGCATGAATTAAAGATGGCCGACCATCCTTCCCACCACTCAGACGAACTGATGTGGTTATTCATTGCAAGTCTCTTGATACATCGATGCTGTATACCAAGTTTCGTATAGAACATTTAAATGGTAGAGAAATATATCATTAAAGATTCTGCATAAATTAAAGATGGCCACCAAGGCTTTCACCCAATCAGGGAAACTGGTTTGGTCATTCCTTTAAAGTTTCTTGATGTATCGATGATTTGTACCAAGTTTCACACTGAACAGCGAAATGATTTCCGAGATACACAAGATTAATGGTTTCGCATAAATTAAAGATGGCTGTCAAATTTTCCACCCAATCGGGTCCAGATTTTATAGGGTTCTGGGTCACGAGCATATGGATGTGCATGGCAAGTTTGGTGTGCCTAGGGAAGTCGTTCTAAAGATATCTTGGTAACGAGAAAGCTGTGACGGTTTCGCATAAATTAAAGATGGGCCAAAGTTTCAAACCAATCGGGTCCAGATTCAATAGCGTTCTGCGTCATGAGCATATGGATATGCACTGCAAGTTTGGTGTGCCTAGGGTAACTTGTTCTAAAGATATCTTGGTAGCGAGAAAGCTTCGACGGACGGACATACACGACGACGACAATACCCCTCGGTCGAGGGGTAAAAACCTGAAATCGGATAAAAAGCTGGAAGGACCTGGCACGATTTAGTGAGATTTTGGTGCGGTTTGTAGTGCCAAAATGAAATATCACCAATGAAAGAAATTGTTCAGTTGCTTAAAGTATATTATCTTGTCAAGTGCTCAGATTATTTTCTTGGCCCTGAATTTTAGGGTTTAGAATAACAGCATCTTGAAGTAGTAGGTTTGTGCAAAATCGTCTATTTTGAGATGAAAACAGAACACTTTTCTCTCCGTAAACATGAAGCCAGTCGAGAACCAAGAAAAACTTGGTGAAATGCAAAGATTTTTAGGTTCTCCTTTTCACATTTTATATAGGTTGAATAATGATAGAAATACCAGTATATCTACTTCACTTGGATTAATTTGAATTATCTTGTCTGCAAGAATCTTTTCAAACATGTCAAAAGTTGGTACCTCTAGCACAGCTGAAATCAGATTTGCAAAACGTCATCGCTTCTCTTTCCTTGACTGTGGCGTCACATCAGACCAGCCGCTCAGAGACTGAATGTTACAAGTATCGACACCCGGCCAGATGGTCTGATGTGACGTCACAAACCAACGTCAAACAAGGGCAGATAAGCGATGCGGATTTCATTTCTGAAATCGGCCGGGCTTGAAATACCAACTTTGAAGTACTTTTCAAAAGCTACCAGGAGACAAAATACTTCAAATAAAACCAAACGAAGTATATGGGCTGATATTTCTATCATTAACTAGCCCACGAAGAATATAAATAGGAAAATATGAAAACCTTTGCATTTCATCGTTAACCCCAAAATATTAACCGTGTATATAGTTTATCGCCCAAACACGGTTTGGGTTCTGGACAGGCTTCATATGTTTATGGAGAGAACAGTGTGCTGTTTTCATCTCAAAATAGACGATTTTGCACACATCCACAACTTCAAGATGCTGTTATTCTTAAACCCTAAAACTCAGAGCCTAGAAAATACTCGTAGCATATGACAAGATAATATTCTTTATACTAACTGAACAATTTCTTTTGTACGTGACAGTTTATTTTGGCACTCCAAACCACACTTCCTGGGTGCCAAAATCTCATTAAACCAGGCTATGTCCTTTCTCATCCCTGCGATAGTCCACTAAATTCAAATTTCACTCAGTTACAGGCTCCGGATTAAATTTCCATTGCTACAAAGCAAAGACAAAGAAACAGAAGAAGTGGACGAGAAGTTTCCAATAAGTTAATGATTTATTCTTGCATTTTTGTTCTGCATGGTAACATTTTTTGCAATAAACATGATAAATATGTTGAGAATTGTTACATCAGTATAGGAGCTAAAAACAGCATGCAAGAAGACAGTGTTGTCATGGTAACCATCACAATTACGAAGTAGAGGTTTCTAGGGGTTGTAATTCAATTCACAGCTACTTGAGCAGAACTGATAAGGGCGGTTCCATTTAAAAAGGTATGGGAGGGGTGGAAGGCAGCTTTGAATTATAGTATACCCCACCACCCATAGAAGTTTTATTGGCCTTCCCAATGTTGTAACATGGATTGAAGGGAATTTCCTCCCATGACCAATAGAATAAAAAATTGAGTGCCTTCCTCCCCTCCCATACCTGTTTAAATGGAACAGCCCTAAATAGATGTAGGAACTTCCAAAGATTTTATTTGGCCTAGAAATTGCCGGCCAGGGAAGCACCAACTATGAAAGCCCAACTGGACAGGCGGATAAATAAAGATTATATGCATTCCCGTGTTTGTGGATTGGGTCATATTTACATAAACTGCAGTTCTATGGTACCCATGATGATCCTCGTATAGGAATAGTTCTCCAAGAAAGGGGAGGGGGGCGAGTGTGACAGATAAAAGTTGATCCTACCCAAAGCTCCTGATCGGGGAGGTGACAATCAGCAGATGTGCATAAAGATAGCCACTTGTTGAATACGAGTGTATTTAGTTACCTGTCTAAAATAACAGGGTCTGTCTATGTACAGTTCTCCATGCAGGTTGGATGAAAGCCTTCACAAAATGGAATGAAAGAACAATACAGCTGAGCTCATTCCCTCCATCTGCAGCATCTACAAGCATTAAATTTTCTTCGGAATAAAAACCTGGACCAGTTCACCTGCAGTTAGGCGAAATGCCGAATAGAGATTATCTGGGACTAGGATGTGGCGAACCAGTCAATACGGATTACCTCAAATTTGCAGGTTGCCGCCGTGCCCTAATCTGTGTGAGCCATACAAGGTTACCATCTGTGATGGTGGCAATTTTCTATATCAAAATCACAGTACACCTAGTTCAAAATTCTCAGTAACACATTGGATGTTATCAAGCTAGGATAGTGAAGATCAGGTGATCATGTGAAGATGTAAACTTGCAGTATACCGGTACCAAGATCTTTACCCAATTTGAAGGGAAAATATTTAAAGGATTGCTTTGCATATCCCATCGGTGTAGATCTGGGAAAAGTAATATTAAAATTCATTATTATTATTCTAGATGTTCAATTTTCAATAATCAGGTAAATTCAATTTGAGAAGGATGGTAAAAGAATTGATACCAAGCTGAAAGTCAATCCAAAAATCTTGCCTTCCGTCATATTTTATGGACCAATACGAGTGAGTGAGTAGGATTTAACGTCGTTTTCAACATTTTTTCAGTCATATCACGACGGTGCCTACATGTGCCAGAACACGAGAGTGTCCACAGTTCCTATTATGCTGGACACTGATCAGCTCAGCCAGTATAGCACCCGGTCACCCATCCAAGTTGGACCAATACGAGAGGTGTATACAGTGTCCCTGTTAAAAACTTTGTAATCTCCGTCAACGTATGACATGGATCAATACAGTAACTCTAAAATATTTTTCATTCCTGATCCAGACGGCTGAGGCTGGAGATTCAAGCATGTACAGATATTCATTTCTTTAGCTTGTCCAGTCATCTTTCACATTCTATCTGGAAATTTTCACAAACTCAGTAATCAAGCCAGTTGATTTTGGCATGCAGATTCAAAGTGAAACTCCACAAAGTACCGCAACAGTAAACAATAGGCTGAGATTTCAATGGAATAAATAGAATTTGGAGTCTTTTTTTTTTTATCAGTTTAATCACAGGGTTTTTGTGTTTTTCGTCCATTTCATTTAGTGTTCCTAATCATCCTCGTCGTCATTTCTTGGCCAGGGCCCTTTGCCTTTTTGCTCTGTCCTTTTCCATCTTACGCCTCAGGTTGTCTTTGTAGCTGAAGATGTCGCCTTCCCATCGCGTCACTGTTTCCTTCTCGCATACCCATATTGTCTCGGTCACCTGAAAATATGAAAACACCATGTGAATACGAAGCTGCGCATCTGAAAACCCCTCGGCTCTGGGCGCCAGCCATTCATAATGTATTCAATTTAAAACAAGACTTCAGGAACACCAAGCAGTCAAGTAACAAATATACAGATTATGAAAAATTTTGCCATTAGAAATGGCCTCAAACGTTTCCGTCCAATCAGAGAAACCTGTTGATACATCGACGATGTATACCAAATTTTACATCGAACATTTGAAAATTATCTGAGATAGAGATCCCTAATGATTTCGCATAAATTAAAGATGGCTGCCCATCCTTCCCACCACTCAGAGAAACTGATGTGGTTATTCATTGCAAGTCTCTTGATACATAGATTCTGTATACCAAGTTTCATATAGAACACTGAAAAGATAAACATCATTAAAGATTTTGCATAAATTAAAGATGGCCACCAAGGTTTCCGCCCAAGCAGAAAAACCAGAACTGTCTAATCGATGTATACCAAATTTTACATTGAGCACTTGAACCGTATCAGAGATATAGATCATTAATGATTTCGCATAAATTAAAGATGGCCGCCCATCCTTCCCGCCACTCAGAGGAACCGATGTGGTTATTCATTGCAAGTCTCTTGATACATCGATGCTGGATACCAAGTTTCATATAGAACACTGAAATGGTATCAAAGATATATATCATTGAAGATTTTGCATAAATTAAAGATGGCCGCCAAGGTTCCGCCCAATCAGAAACGCCATTTATCGTAAGTCTATTGATGCTTCGATGATATATACCAAATTTTACATCGAGCACTCGAACAGTATCAGAGATAGAGATCATTAATGATTTTGCATAAATTAATGATGGCCGCCCATCCTTCCCGCCACTCAGAGGAACTGATGTGGCTATACATTGCAGATCTCTTGATACATCGATGCTGTATACCAAGTTTCGTATAGAACACTTGAATGGTATCAGAGATATATATCATTGAAGATTTTGCATAAATTAAAGATGGCCGCCAAGGTTTTCACCGAATCAGGGAAACTGGTTTGGTCATTCCTTTGAAGTTTCTTGATGCATCGATGATCTATACCAAGTTTCACACTGAACAGAGAAATGGTACCTAAGATACACAAGATTAATGATTTCGCATAAATTAAATATGGCCGCCAAAGTTTCCAACCAATCAGGTCCAGATTCAATAGGGTTCTGGGTCATGAGCATATGGATGTGCAGTGCAAGTTTGGGGTGCCTAGGGTAAGTCGTTCTAAAGATATCTTGGTAACAAGAAACCTGTGATGGTTTCGCATAAATTAAAGATGGCCGCCAAAGTTTCTAACCAATCAGGTCCAGATTCAATAGGGTTCTGGGTCACAAGCATACGGATGTGCACTGCAAGTTTGGTGTGCCTAGGGTAAGTCGTTCTGAAGATATCTTGGTAACGAGAAAGGTGTGACGGACAGACGGACGGAGGGACAGACGGACAGACGGACAGATGTACATGACGACGACAATACCCTTCGGCCAAATTTTGGCCGAGGGGTAAAAATCAAACTATTAAGGGAGATAACTCATCACTGTATTGTTGCGTGGCTTTATTTCGGGTGGATCAGATCAATGGTGTCGAGTCTCAAAGGTTGGCATTCTTCTTAACACTTTCTTTGAACCTATCATTCTGTTGAAATTTTCCGTCATAAAATCAGGAGGAAGGGGGGAAATTTATCAGACAGGAAGTTGAGAAAATGATCCAAAATCATTGAGATAATCCATTATTTCTTCGTTGAATTCAAAGGGAAATCAAATTTATTACAACGGTCTTTCATCTGCACAACCCGAGATATGGCAGAGATCAGTTGGCAGAAGTACACTCCCTCCAACATCATGATTTATTCTTGCTTCGGAGATGTCATTGAAAAGACATACAGAGTGTCCTTGAGTGGTATCATTTAATCAGCGAAAGCTACGTCTAACTCCATTTAACTGAAAAACATTTCTGTGCTGCTGTAAAGTTTTTAACCACCAATTTTGGACAATCCCAAATGGAAAATGGAAATAGGCAAAAATATTTTCAGCGATGAGCTTCCCATCCTTCTTGAAACATATTTCCAGGACTTTCACAAACCTAATTAACTTTCCTTCCAGGACTTTCAAGCATGGCATACAATAAGAGAGAAAGAGAGAAGTAAGGTTTAACGTTGCGTTCAACCTCAATTCTCTCTCTCTCATTGTATGCCATTCGCTAGCATAAGGTAACTAAGAACATAATAAGGGATTTCTTTTTTATCAAGAATAGACGTCAAGGACAAAGATCTGGAAATTGGTAATATAAAATTCAAACACTTTCCTGGTTTTCAAGCCCCCGTGGGAACCCTGTGAAATGCTCACCTGAGAAATGAGTCTGAAGTCGTGGCTGACTAGTATCATCCCCCCCTCAAAGTCATTAATGGCCTCTGCCAGGGAATCAATCGTCTCTATATCCAAGTGATTGGTGGGTTCATCAAATAAGAGCAGATGGGGGTTCTGCCACGAGATGTATGCGAATATCACTCTGCACCTCTGACCATCGGACAAATTCTTCATGGGGACAACCTGTGAAAGAGAGAAAGTTCGATTAAGAATATTTTACAACAGCAGAAATAAGAAGAAGATATACAACAAATTTAAAGAACGTATGCAGATTATTCAAGTTTTCCGTGAACTTGTGACCAGATGCGGGAAGAGCGAGGGGTGTTCTTATATTATCTATAATAATCTCCATCGTCGCTAGCATAACGGCTTTCCCCTGCCTATTTTCTATGGGTCTAGCCGTCATACATATTGAGGCTTGTGTCTCTTGGTCCCATTTACATCGCCGTGGCCAATCATCATTTTCCATTTAGGTGGTCTGTCGCATGTGACTAAAATTTAAATTCTTTATTTGACATGAACCTGCATCGTTGCGTCATAAGATAGTGGTCTTTGATTGGTCATATTGATGATCACGAGGCGGGATGTACATTCATGAATAAAGACTCGGTGTGGTAAATCAGCCAGAGACATCGTGGATGTGCCTCTGGAGGAGCGGGAATGATAATCTCTTATTCTGTTTGACATAAAGGATGCAACAAACTGAGTAGCTAGCAGTTCCCCCGATATGCAGAGTGTCTGAATTTGCAACTTGCTTCCACTATACAAATTCTCTTGACAAGGCTCTCTAGACAACTTGGCATGAAAGTCCCTAGGAGACAGCATTGTGCAAAAGCTAAATAGTGTTGGTGAAATTTTCGCAACGATTCGATGCAAGACTCCCGAAATATAATTACCTTTTCAATGGGAGGTCCTACACCAAAGCCTTGCTGAAACTGTTGTCCGAATATTGTGTTTAGGAGCATATATTACGGATGTTCACACATGATCAAGGTCAGTCTGGGGTGAAATTGACCTAATCACAAGTCACTCGCCATTTGTACCAAGATTATGTAGGGGTCATAGGTGACAGTTTTCCTATGCTTACTACATGGGGAATTATACTACTTTCCCCTATACAGACCCCTAGTCAGCATTTCAAAGGGGCATGGGGGAAAGAGAGTCTAAGGCATTTTAGCCGGGGGTCTGAGACCCTGCGGTGCTCTGAGAGCCATCGGAGGCAATTTTGGGGCATTCCACAGATATCCACTGAAATGGACTATCCTGCTATTCATTTTCTGATTTCCCTTACGTAAGGCAAACTATTTAATAAAATGTTTCTCCAGTTCCTCTTCGCTGATCACCTCACGGCTGATAAAAAAAAATTTCACACCTATCCGAAATGTCGCCCGGTTGAATAATTTTTCCCCAACTCATTAACACGTTGACTGCCATTTCAATACAGCGTGTCTGTCCCGGTTGCCAAGTCACATGATCAGTATATCGAATCCTGGTTGAGATTTTTTGTTTCTAACGTATGCCAACTACGAGTTAACTCGCTAGAAGGGTATTCCCCCATATAGCGAGTTAACTCGTAGTTGGCACAGTGAAAAAATTTTTCAGTCGGTAATTTTCGTTAATTTTCGGAGAGTTAATTACGAATATACTCGTAGTGGCAGAATGCGGTACACCCAAAACTACGAGTATAATCGTACTGGCAGTCAACGTGTTAACATGATTAAGTTTAGAAGATGGCAAATACTGGTCAGATGTGACAGTGAAATAAAACTGGATACTTCCAATTATGTGGCTATTAGGCCTAGGAGTATACCTAATATTACCAGGAAATTTGTTTCAATTTTGGTTGGCAACATAAGAACAGATTTTTTATCCTGCAAGCACCATCTGTCCAGTGAGCAAGTCTTTGAAAATAAACACTGAAAAATATGTCTGCACCACCAAAAAAATAGACAAAAATAAATAGAAATCCTTGTTTTGTTGTTAGCGAGGGCAAGGGAGCAACAGTAGTTGATCCAAAGAAGGACGTAAAAGATTTCAGTTTCGTGCACTGACTGCATTTTTATGAGCCCGTTTTTAGCTAGTCTTTGACCAGTCGACATTTTAATAAATGCACGCTACAGCATTAGAAATGGCACAAATTGTCACCAAAAAGCCGAGATTCTTTCAACACAGTAAGCGCCCCACAAACTACGGCATTCTCCGTCATTTGACATCGTCTGGTAAGTCGTACTAATCCGAAGTTTAAGAAAGCGAAAGACGGGAAGTACCGGTTTGTGGAGATTGAATTCTCACGCAGTTTCTGAGAAAGTTCGGGAGTTGGAGGACTCTTCTGTGAAAGAGGCTAAGAATTAACGAGAAAACGAAACAAACTAGATAGGAAGTGAGCGATGGTACATCGTCTACTAACTTCATTGATAAACCCGGAATTAACGACAAGACCCCGCTTCCCTATGGGCTGAGGGGTAAAAAGGCAACATGGCCGATTATGACGGGCATGGCGCTGCGCGGCTGAAGTTGCCGGCATCATGGCGCTGATTTTTCGGGCTGTGCCATGCCAAATAAAGCTAGCGAGGGGTCTGCTATATATTAAGCATGGGGGGGATTTGGTTTAATGTCACACTCAAGGTTATTTCACTCATATGATGACAGCCAGTTTTAGAGGTTAGGGGTGGAGGAAGCTAGAATACTGGAGAACCACCGCCTGTCGGCCAGTAACTAGCACATTTTCACCAGCTGGGCTCAGACCCATGCCGGTTCAGCGGTGTGAGGCCAGCAATAACCAGTGAAGTGCCTTAGACCACTCAGCCGCTGAGGGCCCCGGGTTATATAGGACAGAGATAGTGTTGATGTAGTTTTGTACCTGTTGTTGTCCAGTAAGACCATACATGCCGATATTCCGTCTCATCTCCTCCCTTTCCTTCACTTCTGGGTAACTTTTCATCAGCCAATCCATTGCACTCATATCCAAGTCCAGCATCTCTGCTAAATGCTGCCGAACAGAAACATAGGTACATTTATCAGAAAGATCTTGCAATGTTTAATTCGTCCCAGCAAAATTGCTGATCAGTCATTTTCTATAGGCTTCTGGTCCGACAGTTTCATATGTGGTATAAGCAAGTTTCTCTACTAGTTATGCAATGCAGCTGTTTTGGGTGTGAGTCTCTTTTCATTTAAATCATTTCGAAATAACTGGTCCTATTTTTGCCTTCTTTATGTTTATAACCATCAATTAAAAGTTATTATAGGGTATTAAGGCAAATTGCAAAGTTTATTCCCCAAAAATTTCATTAACTTAAAATTGTGGCATACATCTATAAAGAACGAGAAAATCACAATGGAAATAATAGTTTTACAAAAACCGCTGTAACTTGATTTTTCAATGTTCCAAAATTTGACTTTGATGGTCATGATATTCATATGGACGATTTGCCCAAAACTTTCCAAGCAGAAAGGATTAGCTTATTATTTGGTATCTCAAAATTGTGTTACATACAATAATACACATGACATGCATGAGGCAACACCTAAAAGGTGCAACAACCCCTCAGCCAGACAGTATTAGTCAGTGTATATTGGTACACAATGGATGGAAAATGCATATGTAAAAGCCTGAAAGATTTGGTTGAATGCAGAAGATGCTTTAGCAGTGGCTTGTGAAAGATTAAAATATGATAAATTTAGTGTGGAATGTTGGATGCATCGGAGGACTATAATAAATAATTTGACGTTGTATACCAAATTCTAAGTCTCTAGATGGAACGGTTCAGCTTCTAGGGCGTTAATGTCGAATTCGGACGGACTGACGGACAAGCTGAATCCATTATACCCCCCTATACTTCGTAACGGGGGATATAAATAGCCTTTATGCTTCAGATGGAAACTCATACAATTTGGATATCAGTTGGAGTGAAAATATGCCTATTGACATAAATACTTAGTTGCATAATACATGTAGCTGCACAATATGATAATTATACCTGGGGCAGAAAACATTCACAGTGTTGTCATAGTACATGTAACAATACATGGACATGTACATAAACATCAGTGAAACAGGGTTTACGTAGGTTATGCCCTCAAACATATATTAAAGCATAGCCTCATTGGCATAGTAATTTCCTGGGCACATTAACTGCTGGTAAACATCCAATGAGAATGTGGTTGAGCACCCAACAATCCTGTACACCAAATTTGAAGTCTCTAGCTGGAATGGTTTGGCTTATATCATGTTCACATCGTCAAACAGACATTTTCTGTGATGTTGCCATGGAAACCACAAAAACCATCACAATGCACCCAAATTTGATAGGCTTGTGGTTGACTACCCAACAATAGTACACAGCAAATATGAAATCTCTATCGCCAATGGTTCGGCATTCACATATTCATATGGAAATTGCCGTTGCCATGGAAACCGCAATATTCATCCCAAAGTGCCCAAATTTAATAGGCCTGTGGTTGATCACCCAACAATCATAGCAAATTTGAAGTCTCTAGAGGCAAAGGTTTGGCTTCCAGACCGGTCACAAGACTTGTTGACGAATTTTCCGTGATGTTGCCATGGAAACCGCAAAATTCATCACAAAGTACCCAAATTTAATAGGCTTGTGGCTGACCACCCAACAATCCTGTATACCAAATTTGAAGTCTCTAGAAGCAATGGTTTGGCTTCTAGACCGGTCACAAGAATTGTTGACGACTGACGACCGGACGTACATGCCGACGACAAGACCCCGCAGCCTAATAGGCTGAGGGGTAACTTGTAAGTGATCAGGATTCCCTCCACTGGCAATGAGCATAATCACACTCACCTGGTGATATCTGCCTATTTTTACGTGTGAATGCCTTCGTATAAGACCATCCGTGGGATGAAGCTGTCAAAAATAAATGTAAATATTACATGAAATGATATGTAGGTTCCATGTTGAGATTGTATGAGATCAGATTTTGAGGTTTCTTTGATTGAGAGATTCATGAGCTGCACATAATTATAATAAATAAATATGACACACATCTCCGGTGAAGAGAGTTGAAAATGAAATAACGAAGAGAAAACACATTTAGGCGAGGTCTCCTTCAAAAGAGAGACGAACAGAAGAATCCTAAGGCTCTCGCAGATTGATGATTTATCGCCTAAAGAAGAAGTCTGCTCAATGTCATTTTTCTTCAGGAATTTGCGCTATATAAATGCTGTGTAAAATAATCCAGTCAATGTGATAATTTGGGATGTGGTACTCTGCTAGGACTGGCTGCAGGGCGCCACCAATTTATACACAAAAGCGGCTCTACAGGCAGTGACGTACTTTTCCATGCGCCACCTGGTCTTTGCCACAAAGCTAATGTTACCTCCGCACTCGGACATCATTCTCCCTCGACTCTGAAGTAAGTTTACCTAAACAATAATGTAACTAAATGGCGGCTCCCTCCGACATGAAAAGGATTATTCGCGTAAAACATGTCAATACACAAAGAAATTATCAAAGAGGAAATGTAGACCAGAAAACACGTTCAGACGAGTTCTCTTTTAAGTCACATATTCCAGAGATAATAGAAACAAAACTGGTAATACCTATACCATATTATAGTAAAATGGAAAAAGGGGAGCAATGTCTCTCGCTCTCTTGCCTGAAAAAAGTTCTAAAAAACACCCACCTCTCGAAAATTTGGTATTGTACGAATACTACTCCCCATGTCATGGCATCATGTGACGTGACCATGGTCACTCTTAGAACAGGGTACAGGCAAAAATCCGGTGTACATAATATTCTTTTTATTTCTTCATTTTTCTAGAATATGTAATTAATATATCAGTCTGCGAGAGGCTTAGAAAGAAATGAACTTACCTCGCCTATGATTAGTTTGAGTAACGTGGACTTTCCGGCACCATTGGGGCCCACCAGAGCTACACGAGTGTCCAAATCTACACCAAAGTCTAGATTCCTGTAGATCCATTTCTGAAATAACAGAACAGCAAAATTATAGAATTTCTTCCAATTGTGTGACTGAAATGGAACAGTAAGGTGGATGTCAAATGTCACAACTCATCAGGAATGAACCACGATATCCGTAAATGTCATGTTCGTATGGATGAGCTCATATAAACACATATTGATGGATGTTCAAATGTGTGTGCCATGCTGGATATCCAATATTTCACACTGTCGATATTTTAGAACAGCACAAGAAATCAAGAAATTTTAAAAACATTTTGTGAACACAGCCTTTATCGAGGACTTTCAAGTCCTTGACACGGGTACAGTGAAATTTCAGTACTTTCAAGGGTTTTAAAATAGCATAGGAACCCTGTGTACATGTAAAATATTTAGCTTCCGACAAAGCAATATCAGGAAATAAATAAATTTGAGACAGTGTCCTGTCAAAGGAGATCCGAGTGATCAAAAATTGCACTTGAGAGGCAAACATCAACAATATCTGTACGAGAAGACGCGATGTCAGTTCTAGTTAAGGGTCAACACCACAATAACTGTTGTTGTTGTTGCAACAGATTTAGTATCAGTCTTGAAAACTTATTGTTATATGAAATAGGGAAATATCGGAGGACCAAATTACCTTATCTTCAGCATATCTAAAACTGACGTGTTGAACCATGATGATTGGTGGGGGCAGCTTTCCACACGGTGGGAAATAGAATGACAATGTCTGCGAATAATGAAGAGAAAAATATAATTGATCAATATCGGTATGGTAAATGAAACACATGTAGCGCAATTCAACCATAGTTTTAGTCCTGCATCTTCCATCCTCTATGTGATTGCCATTCCCGGCAGTTAGATAGTCCACGCTACCATTTTATTAGTCCTGTATGTTTTTAAATTAGAAGATTTCCCATGATGCCCTGGACTTCCTGTAACAATCCATTAGGGAATCCGACCAATCAGAAGTTTTCATTTGTTTTAAAAAGGTTGCTATGAATATCATAAATACCCATACAACTTACCTTATCTGCAGAGACTTTGTCTGTGAGCCCACCGTCAACCATTTTCTTCAATGTCTTTTCTTTACTCTGTGCTTGACGAGCAAGTTTAGCACTTCCGTGACCAAACCGGGCAATGTAATTCTGTTATCAAATACATAAAAAGCTTTCTACAGAGTCCATCAATTCAGACCTTCAATCACAGGAAGTGCACTCAATCATCCAGAAATATCAATGGGGTGTTCAATCGATTTCCAATCCAAACTTTTCGCTTTAAGTATTTGCGCGGGTTTCCGCCAGGTGCTGACCCATGACTGCAGCTGTCGTTTGTATAAATTCACTTTGCCTTTTCTTTTAACCCAGGATGATATTTTGAACTGATAATAGTCGGCCTAATTTTATACATACGCAATATATTTTCCCAGTATTCAAAGGTGTCATTATGCCTAGAATAATGTATAATTTGACATATTACATGAATGAATGCCAGCAATAACCAGTTCTAAATATCTTCCTGGGTTAATCGATATGGCAAAGTGAATTTATACAAACCAAAGCTGAAGTCACGAGCAAGTGCACAGACAGGCTCTTTTATGTTCTCTCTAGCAGTGCCTAGTGAAGATACTTGTAGTGCAAATTAAATATAAAATACAAATACAATGCAGTGGCCCATAGTTTTCATCGAGATGAAGTCAGATATGAAAATTCGCTTCGGGAGTTTCGAGCACTGTGCAGAGCTACAATCACTGTTGCCATAACAACAACATTGAGAGCATCCACACTCTACCTCGGCCTTTTTGGTCATCATTCTTCAAATCAGAAAACATACTGAAGCGGAGAAAACATATTTCATCAGTTTACATTTCGATAGGCAGGCCAGACATGGCTTGGGGCCTCGCATTTTTCAAGCACATAGGCATAAACCCATAGGAAAATAGAAATACTGACCAAAAGAAATGCAGGAATAATGCTGACCAACAATGGAAATGCTGCAATACTGCTGATCAATGGTAAAACAATAATGGCTGAACAACGGAAATGCAAAATACTGGAGGAATACAGCTGACCTATGGATATGCAGACATACAGCTGACCAATGGGAATGCAGCAATACCGCTGACCAATGGAAATGCAGGAATATTGTTGAACGATGTATATGTAGACATACATGTACTGTTTGCTATAATCCTGACTGACTGCAGGAACACAATTTTACCCAGCACTTAAAAAACAGGCAATAATACATATTTTGGTGCAGTTATAAAGATCTTCACTAACAGTCTTAACTTTGAGATTGTGGTTGTTGGAATGACTGTATTTCAAAACTGAACGACAAACACATGAACAGAAACGAATGAGATGAAGTCAGACATGAATATTCGCTTCGGGAGTTTCGAGCACTGTGCAGAGCTACAATCACTGTTGCCATAACAACAGAGAGAGCATCTGCACTCTACCTCGGCCTTTTCGGTCATCATTCTTCAAATCAGATATAGAATTAATCTTGAAAGACTTCTAGAAAATAGGATTCAATGTATCAGTTATTGTTGGCACGCAAGGGATAATTCGGGCATTTTCGTGATCTACCAAGACCCTTGAAATTTTTGCTGATTTTTTTTTTCATTTTTCAGGATAAAAGAAATTTTGTATATTGGGATTCAAGAATCAGGCCTTATTTTTTCAAAATCTGGCGTGAACGATTTACCGTTCGCGTGATTTTTTGCGTACGTAACCGATCGTTCGGTTACGCACCAAGTTCGCTGCGTAACCGATCGGTTACGTGAAAGGTTACGTAAATTTAATACATATTACCATTTGCTCAAGGACACGAACAATATACGAGAAAAAAATAACGTAATGCCGCTGCTCTCTCTTGCCCCGGTAATTGTGGCAAATTCAAACTGCTTGACATGGACAGTACGACACTTGACAGCCACATCGTGATATTTTCCCGTCACACGACTATTGTGTATTCACTAATGATTAATTGCCATACCATTTATAAACCGACGGAATCTATCCTTAATTTATAATAGAACAGCTGTAAATCCAATCTGTAAACCCGCTCTAGTCCGTATCATCAGTTTGCCATGAGGCTTATGTCTGTCCCATTCTGATTTTGACTCCAGGGGTGAAAGAGCACGCATACACAATTAACTGTTTTCCCATTGTTCAAACAAAAAGATATTTATGCTCCCGAAACCATGAGAACATTACACTAGTGTGAAAAGAATAAAGATTATCTTACTGTTAATAAGAGAACAAATACCAACGAAATGCTATTTGATTTACGGAGAAACTTAAAGATGAAATGCAAAGGTTTTTAGATCCTCATTTTTATATTTTTTGTTGGTTGAACAATGATAGACCGATATTTCTATCTACTTATCTTCGTTTGTTGTGAAGTGGTTTGTCTGTTAGAAGCTATTAACTAGTTGGTACCCGAAGCCCAGCTGGATTCTGATTTGCAAACCGTCATCGCTTATCTTTCCTTGATTGTGACGTCACATCAGACCAGGCTCCCGAAGGCTCAACGTTACAAGTATTGACGTTCAGCCAGGCGGTCTGATGTGACGTCACAAACCAGCGTCAAACAAGGGCCGATAAGCGATGTAGATTTCATTTATAAAACTGGCGGGATTTGAGATACCAATTTTTAAGTACTTTTCTAAAGCTACTAGGAAACAAAATATTTCAAATCAAACCAAACAAAGTAAATAGATTGATAGTTACAACATTAGCTAACCCATGGAGAGCATAAAAAGAAAAATATGAAAACCTTTACATTTCACCTTTAACTACAATCCATCTCCCCCCCAGTTTTCATTGTTTTTGGACATGAACCACACTGGCCGGGATAGACTCACTTGAGTCACTTGGCAAAATCAACAGGGGTGAAAGGTGTAACAAAGCTGAACACGAGTTCATATTTATTTGATCATATGAATATTTTATACCCGTCAAAACGGTGGCATTATTTCAATGACATAAGAATAAGGGAACGGTTCATTCGAATACAAAACCCAAGAATGATGGTGTTGTAATTTGCATGCGACGGTCTTTCCACGCCCCATGATCACCAGACTTCATGATTGAGATCGCCCGGGGCTGGCAGCACGTGTTGAGGTCAACATGCTGTAAATGGCAGTGCTGACCTATTTCCATCTGGGCATGCGTAATTGTCTGGCCAGTGAAAACGAAACCACTCCGACACAAACAATTTAACCAGGCCATAAGCAATTCATGATTTATCAAACAACCACGGCTGTGTAAATTAGCCTGCCAGTCGACAATAGGAGAAAGAGAAAGTGCACGGTATACGCGCAAATATAACTGTCGCCACTTATTTTATTTCCAGTTTGTGCAGACAGACACTGCCGACTTATGAAAATAAGCTAGCAGATAAAATTCGCCCCACGTGAACGGTGACCGTTCGCGTAAAATACGATTTGCAGTCTCTGCGAGGAAGGGCGAGCGATCGCTCGCGCTCGCGCCCACACACGCCCAAAGACCTCCAGGCGACCGATTTATCACTCGCCCATAATTGTAACGAAATCCAGCTAAATGGTATCATAAAACAATAGAATCGCCTCCCGTAAAACTTTAATTTTCAACGAGTACCTCCGAAGAAAACTCAAACAGAAAGCGGAAATAAACTTGACTAACTTTTGACATGCGCATAACGCGAACGTCCTGACCAAACACCTTTTGCAAAGTGATGCGTGATTGGCTTATTAAGACACAACGAGCACGATCATTGGTTCATCATCTGTTACAGGGAAATCAGCGAGCACGTGTTTCTCTGGGCGGGCAATTTGTACCGACGAGAGCTGCTGGAGATCGGCGTACGTGACATGCAGCTTCCGTCTTTTGCTCGAGCGATAATCCTGTTGAACATTTCTTGTATCGTCTCTTTAGCGATGGCAGGCATTCCGAAAGGAAATAAAGTGGAGTTGAAAACTTTCAACAACACATCGGTTTTACAACCGAGGAGAGGGATGGTCGGCAGTACGTCACATTCGTCTGGTGCAAGCTGTGTGCACGGTATAAAGACAAGATCTCCGGACATCCTAATCTCCACGGGGCGGCCAAAAAAGCATTTGACAGCTATGTAGAGGGTACCAATTCCGTAACGAAGAGTAATATCTTGAGGCACCTTGAAGGGAAGGTCCATGGAATATCCATTCTTGTTCATTCTGGGTCCGAGAAAGATGAACCCGGTAAATAGATTTGAATTGAATTGTATATTCTAAAATAAACAATGCCATCATTGCGAAGCAGACGAAAAATAGTATATACCAAGTTGAAAATATTTAGAATAATTTACATACATGTACATTAGAAATTAATTAAAAAACTGAAAATTACATAAAACTGATAAATATATTCCATTTAAATTATACTAGTAATAGTTGAACAGAAAATTTGAAAAAAAAAGTTCGTCCCAGCAGAGCGATAGCTCTCCCAGTAGTGTTTTGGGCGAGCAATTGACAAGGAGAGCGACAGCTCCCCCAAAGCATTTCAGGAGAATGATTTACAACTCGCCCTTAATCTGCTCCTCGAAAAGACTGATTTGTGTAACCTTCACGTAACCTGAACGAGCGTTCGCATAAAAAAATAAGGCCTGAGAATGGATTATATATTTTACAGGGCTTCGCAATTAGCTCAACAATTTATTGGGATGATGTGAACTGAACAGTGACAAGTGGAAATTCAGCTTAAATATTGAATATTTTGCGGACATCCTGCCGACCAATGGGAAAGCAGAACTATTGCTGACCAATGATGTAGCTGGTATATACAACTGACCAACCAAAGAGAGGAGACAATACCTTCATGTTTGAGATTTGATCCTGTTCCCAGCGGAATCGTTTCATCTGGTTCTCTTCCAGCTCAAACCTTGTCTGAATGTATGTATCATAGTTACCCTGGAAACAAGAGAAACATGGAAATTAAAACAGGTCATTACTACTCTGGGCATTTTAGAGGTGTTGATTTTCCCAACTTTAGCAAGCTGAAAAAATATGTGTTACATTTCTCACAGCATTTTACCTGAATTATATGAATTTACAGGAAGAAATGAGGATCTGGGTGTGTAAATATGAGAGGATAAGTAACCTGTTACTCACATAAAACACAAGGCATCGACAAGAATATACTACAGAGGCACCGACAGAAAATGGAGGGCCTTTTATGACAAAAATGGAAAATTACTGGGGGTGTGTCACGGTGGGTCCCTGGAAAAGGAAGGTCGGGGGTGTCCCCCTGAATTTTTTTTGAAAATTGGATATTTTCATGATCAAACAGTTTAATTGACCAAAAATGTAGGAATCATAGGAGCTTTCAAGTAAACATAGCAACCAGAGGAGGCTGTCAAATATATAGGAAAATAAAAGAATACCATGATCAAATTCATTAGATTGGCAAAATAGGGGACATGGTGATTGCCTGTTAATGGGACGATTGAATTATTTAGATTATTCGTAGTACATGTATTATTAACTTACCCCGTAATATTTGAGTGTCTTCAGGTTCATGTGTATGATACTGTTACAGACGCCGTTCATGAAGTCTTGGGAATGAGATATCACCATGAGGATTCGCTTGTACCTGTCCAACAAATAAACAACCGGACTTCAATACAACACACAAACAAGTTATCTGATGTCTCCACACCACGGATGTAAGTCCGATACTTCATCTAACATAGAGGTTCATTCATTTAAGTTTAATTTTCCCCTTGTTGTGTTTTTAAAATCAGGGCAAAAGTGAGGTCATCAAAATCCAACCAAAATGCTGACTTATTGATTGGTAGATTGGGCCACAGATGTTAAAAGACAAAACAAGGTGACAGGGCTTTTATACAGGGCAATTTTGATCAGCAGTGGTACTTTGTATTTCCCAATCTACCAGTACTATTTTGAAAGGCCCTAATACTGAAAAGTTCCGTGCAGTAACGGAGTACTGTACAGTCATGAAAATGAGCCGTTCAGCAGTCATGAAACTATTCAGTTCTGTACGGTTTTAATCAGCACTGCTCAGTTGCTGTGAAGAATTATTCAGATTTTGCCTGCATGGAAATGTACAGTAACTGCTTTGGACCATCTTCACGGTAGTCTGTGCACTTTAGCGATCATTCTCAGGATAGCCGGTGTAAGAACCATGAATGATGTGTTACAAGGGTCAAAATCATCAGCAGGACATTTGTCCTGCTGGTCAAAAAAGTTGCCGGACATTTTCATCTTTGTCAGGACAAAAGTTATTTTTTCTGAGATTTGCTGAACCAGTCACAAATGAATTTCTCAAGTGACCTTCGCCTTTTACTTTTGGTTTATCTCTCACATATTAATGTCCAGAGCTGTTATCATACCATGGTCGATTTTTCTTAAAATCTGCCTTAAAATTTCATGTCACTGCCACGCTAGATGGTGGTGATGCAGGCAGAGCTTTTGGGCTTTGTCTGCACTATTGGGCAGTATTTCCATTCTTTCTAATTCCCCTTGGTCGACAACTTTTATTTTTACGTAAAGTCAAAGTTTTACAGGCCCGCCATTTTGTCAACCGAACACGAGGTTTCCCTTCAATGTACACCTCATTCCATGTGACCGACACGCTGTGACCGACGGCCTATAAATACTTACAACTGCCTGACAAGCAACCGAGATGTAAAGTGCTCATAGACTCATGGTAAATGTGGAAGGATGATTTCGAAAATTCAGGCCAATCAAAATGTAGGTCACGAGGAATGCCCTTTCAACATTCCATTCCACAACAACATCAAGCATGGCGAGTGGACTTTCGTTGAAATTTGCACATGAATTCGGGGAATAAAACTAAGATGAAGCGGTTGCCTTTATAAGCGATCTCATAGCCGGTTTTGTATTTTCTAGAGATTCAGGGCTGATAAACTGTGTCGGACAATTGTCCGAGGGACAAAACAATTTTACCGGACAGTACATTTTTTTGCCCGACATGTCCGACAAATCAATGCATATTTCGTTCCCTGTGTTAGGTATCAGAGTTTCAGACATCTGTGAGATCACAGATTGAGGGCATTTCTATTAACGAGGCCTACGGTAACGGAATTCGACTACTACATGTATCAGTGATGAATATCTGCAGGTTATTTCTTTGTATAAGTCATATAGGCCATGAACTAACAATCTACAACAGCTGAATCTGGGTTTTCAGAGATATTAACAGCTTGATGTCAAGTCGTGTCTTGCTGTGTTCAAGAAATGGAAGTAAAGAAAACGTCTTACATCTCCCTTTCTAGATCTGCATTAGTACAAGTACACTGGAAGCTTCATTTGTATTTACCAGGATTCTCATAAAAATTCAATGATCAAAACGTAAATCCCATGTCATTCCATGCCTGGCAAATGGATTTGAAAATTCTGTGATGTTTGCAGGTTAGGGCTGTTTCATTTAAAAAGGTATGGGAGGGGAGGAAGGCACTCAATATATTATTCTATGGGTCATGGTGGGAAATTCCCTTCAATCCATGTCCCAACATTGGGAAGGCCAATAAAATTTCTATGGGTGGTGGGGTATAATTCAAAGCTGCCTTCCGCCCCTCCCATACCTTTTTAAATGGAACAGCCCTTATCCAGAACATGGATGAACTATGCTGATCGATATAATAGACCTACTCTTTCAATTCTTGTTCTAGCCAGACGCAGGCATCGAGGTCAAGGTGATTCGTGGGTTCGTCCAGTAGGAGGAGGGCTGGTTTGATGTACAGGGCTCGCGCCAATGCGATTCTCATCCTCCAACCTCCGGAGAAATCCTTGACCGCTGTGTACTGCATCTCCTTTGTGAAACCCAAACCAAACAAGATCTCGGCCGCCCTGGACTCGGCCGTCGTGGCGTCCATTTCATCCAGATGCTCATATACGTCCATTAACCTTTCGTGAGATTCTGAAACAAAAAAAAACAAAAAATCAAAACCCGGGTGGTTGAAATCCCCCAATGTTGAAACAACTGATTTGGCTCCGAAGCATAATGTTCAGTACCCTTCATGGAAAGCGAGATCCTGTGGCAAGGTAAACCACAATCACCAAATTCGTCCTGAAATGAAAATTTGGCTAGGGCCCCAGATGGCACAACCTACAGGTGGATCAGCTTGAAATTCCGAAGTGAGATCTCCAGACAAGGTACCCACGCACCAAATTTGGAAAGAACCCGTTATGTTTTCAGAAGTTACTGTCCAGAAACAAAATTATAAGTTGGCCCCCAGATAGCACCACCAATAGGCAGATCAGCATGAAAAAGAATCCAGAACTGCATACTGATCAACCAAACAAATGACCAAATAATGACCAGACAAATTTAGCACTCGAAAACCATAAATCATGAGATACACCGACTATCTGGACTACACAAGCCATACGGGCCACCAAAATGCTAATGATGATCTACATGTATCAGAGGAGCATTTGTCCATATTTTTCCACGAGAGTGAACATTTTCACTATGCTCCCCATTAACAGTTTTCTCTAGGAGAGCAATTGATCACTCTCCTGCAGGGCTTTGATTTTTTGCGCGAGTGATAGCTCACCTGCACGCAAACACTCACCTAAATTTGTGTCACCTAAATTTGTGTCACGAGAGTGATTTATATCTCGCGTAAACTGTCACATTTCATGTTGTATTCTATTGCAACCACTCGCTTGACTTTCAAATACCCTCTCCTAGATATTTTGAGGTGAGCTATTTTCAGCTCCCGCACTAATTCTAAATACGAAGCCCTGCTCCTGGGAATTTGAAATACAATGTATAATGACCAGAGCGAGCGCTCACTCTCGCATTACTTCCATAAAAGAAAATCCAGAGGATGGATTAACAGCTCTCACGGATTATGCCAGTCTTTCTTTTCCACCAGCAAGAACGGTTAACCACTCTACTGAGTTTTGTTTTACGGGAGTGATGCGAGAGGGAAAACAAAATCCAGAAGATTGATTAACATCTCCTGCAGATTATACTGATAATTCTTTTTTATCTGGGAGAGCTGTTACTCACTCTTCTGGTTTTTGTTCTAGGACAAGAAATGCGAGAGGATCACTTTCTCTGGTAGATGTAAGTCTCCATTGTATTTCAAGTTCCCAGGTGAGTGATCAATAGCTCTCCTTGAGAGGGAGGGATTTTGGCTTAATGTCACACTCAAGTTTGTTTCACTCATATGGTGACAGTCAGTTTGGTTGGTGGAGGAAGCCGGAGTACCCGGAGAGAACCACCGCCCTTCGGCAAGTAACTGACGAACTTCCACACATGGACCAGCTGGGTTCGAACCCGTGACGGTTCAGCGGTGCGAGGCTAGCGGTCACCAGCGAAGCGCCTTAGACCACTCGGCCACCGAGGGCCCCGCTCTCCTTTTTTTTTTTTTTGCTCTCCTTGAGAAAAGGTTAAGAGGGTAGTATAGTGAGAATGATCACTCTCCTTGAGAACTAGAGACTGATATGCAAGAGTGGTCACTCCCTCCACTATCTCTCCATTACATTTCAGGTTTCCAGGAGAGCGATCAACAGCTCCCCGAGACAAAAAGAAGCAAAGTGAGAATAATCACTCTCCTTGAAGACTATGGACTATGAAATTTCGCACCCTCTAACCAAAGTCCCAAAGCTACAATGTACACTATTATAATTAGATACACCTACTTTCGGTATATGTATAGATGTTCTGTTTGGTGTATGTTTACTTTACCAGGTATTAAATCAACTGCAGTTTCCCTTCAGGGGAAAACAGCCAGATAGTGGAGAATTCAATTTGGTCAACTTCGTCTGCAGGTGCGTCAATGGAAAACCTTTGGCGTTACATATAAAGGAAAGAGGATACAGGTCACTTTGTCCCCAAATTCTTTTTGATCTGGGAGAGCTGTTAATCACTCTTCTGGGTTTTCTTCTAGGACAAAAAATGTGAGAGGATCACTTTCTCTGATAAATATGTCTCCATCGTATTTCAAGTTCCCAGGTGAGTGATCAATAGCTCTCCTTGAGAAAAGGTTAAGAGGGAAGTACAGTGAGAATGATCACTCTCCTTGAAAACTAGGGACTGATATGCGAGTGGTCACTCTCTCCAAGTTTCCAGGAGAGCGATCAATAGCTCCCCTAGACAAAAGGAAGCAAAGTGAGAATGATCACTCTCCTTGAAGACCACGGACGGAGATATTTGAGTGGTCACTCTCTCCAACATCGCTCTCCATTGCATTTCCAGGAGAGTGATCCTCAGGAGCAGAGTGCGAAATAGCCCTTTGACCGGGGCAACCTAAATTTCCTTTGGGCAACCAAATTCTGTCTAAATTGCAATGCATTTGGTTGTGTTGGTTGCCCGTTTTTGCCGATGGGCAACTAGAATTTGTTTGTCTATTTCATACCCTGAGGAGAGTGATGAAGATCGAGAGTGGTCACTCTCCTTGAAACCTCGAGACTATTCGGCCAATCAGAATGCTTACTCACCTTGATCAGGCCTGGAAGCGAGTATTTCAGCCTCTTTCTCCAGTTTCAACCGCTCTGCATCACAATCTATCACACTCTGCAAAGCTGTCTTGTCACAAGGCGCCATCTCTCGCCGTAACAAGTATATATCTACATGTTCTGGTATGGGTAGCTCGTGTGAATCTATACATGCTAACAAAGTGGATTTACCTGTGAAAAATACCAAATAGAAATGGCCGTTTTGTTTACAAGTTGCAATTAGTACAGCCTTCAAAAATATTTATCACCCACTGGGAAATGCTAGGATTTGATCTTTAACTCTTTAAGACCTGGGGAGGGGGGAGACATTTTAAAGTTTAAAATTTTTGCAGGATAACCCTACTGTTGACAATGAATTTTAACAATTTCTCAAATTTATATTTGTTTACTGGAACATGAATATAGAATTGGGAATTTATTCAGATTTCTTTGTCGCCTTTGTTAATATTTGTATCATACCACGAGTGTAAATATTTTGCTTCCTCCATATTGTGTATAATTTCTATTGACAGAAATCAACACCGCTTAATGGTAGCGTTTTCACTTCATTGTGTTGTTTTTCATGTTTTCACTCTTTTAGCATTTACACAAATCCAGGAAATAATTGCACTGCACATGCAACGTCATTATCTGAAGGCATACACTTTTCAACATTTTCCAAATACTACATAAATGGACTCATGTGAGGCCATCCTTAAAAATATGTGTGTTGGGCGTAACCCGACCCTGTTTCACTAATGTGGGTAGGGCGGTAGGAAAAAGTTGTTTTTTTTTTTTTTACTACTGTGACCTACGGTGAATTTGAACACATTCAGAATGGCTTCTGTTCTTATTTTGCAGATGCAAAAAAAAAGTGGTGTCTGGTTCTGTCTAATATGAAAAAGTCACAGACTGTTTCTTTCTTTGGTTATTAGCTCATAAACAATACCTCAATTTTTACACTTTTTTTGACGGTTGGAAAAATCAGGGAAGGGAAGGGACTTGTGAAACTGATAATCATATGTTGGGTCAGTGAGATGTAGAAAACATTATACATTGCATTTTCTGGCTTCAACCAGGAGGTGACTTTCAACAAGTGAAAATGAAAAATTAAACATTTATAAACAATGATCATCAATCTCCTGCATCCGAAAGGTCAGACATCAGGAGGGATTTTAAGATTATAATATCTAGCATTTTCAAAAATTAATTTATAATACTTAAAAAAAAAAGACCTCAAAAAGTGTTCAAAGTCACCCCAGATTACGGTATATTGTTCTTTCTTCGAGTGAGGATGTGGACAGTTCTTCTTTTCTATTGTAGCTATCATGAATAAATGAGTTTTGATTTAATTCTGGAGTTCAGACTTTTTATTTTCTTGAATAGTTTGCCATGGATTTATAACAGATAGGCAACACCAAAAAAACCATAAGGAAATAACTATTTTTGTCCCACAAAATTTTATACTGTGTTGGTTTTTACAGTCAGAGATCCGACTCACCATCAAAATT
>JAVTVY010054218.1:0-30449 GCA_036873755.1 Hanleya hanleyi
AGTTTTCCAAATTCAGATCATCTGTAACTGGTAATCAGTTTATTGAAGATGACTGACCTGATGACCTTTTTTTGTTCGGTCAAAGTTTTTTTTGATATTTTTTGAAGTAGCATTAACTGTCAAATTCCACACATCACTGGTGAAAAAAGGTTTTGGTTTCTGCGGTCAGAGATGAGGATTTGCAGACCTTAAGGTTCTTGTTTTCCATCTGGCCTTGAGTATGGTCATCATATTACATGCATAAGTAGCCTCCATTTCTTGTTTTCACCATGCTCTACTCCCACCAAATTTATGTCACATATGCAATTTTACTCATGAAGCAGAACCTGCATGGTAAAGGCCTAGCTTATTGGACGTTTGTGACCCTGCCTTGTATTAAGGTATTCTTGTCCCTCATTTTGAGCACTGCTGTTGAGACAAACAATAGACCTATGGACCTTGAGGCTTACATTTACCAAACCCGCACCATACATCCACCTATCGGGTCATTACCTGTCTTTTTACATAGCATTGGTCAAAGTACACATGTCTCTCTTTGTGATGCAGAAATCGGAGGGTTAACTATAAGACGCAACTGTTAAGGGTCGAAGGCGAGAAGAATGGATGGTCTATCCTATTACGAAATTAAGATGGGCCATTGTTACCCTTAACCAGGAGCTCGCTAATTGGATGAAACTGAAAATTACTGTCGGTATTCATTACAGAGAAAATTGTAATCATCCACAGTATGTGCTCCATACGGGAAATTATTTCATTCAATGGTAATCAGTGAAAAATAATTTGCCCGATATTACGTGCAAAATCTGATTGGTCAGGAGAGATCGAAAATGCGAGAAATGGACTGCTCTTTCCCAGTAGTTCAAAATGATAATTCAGGAGTGAGTGAATACGATTTAACGTTGCTTTCAACTATATTTCAGTCATATCACGACGTTGGGTCCTATTCCTTTCCACACCCGGGAACCACACAGGTGGGGTTCTATTCCGTTTCACACCCGGGAACCCCACAGCTGCCTCAGTTAGTTGCCTCTTACGACAAGCTGTCCGCGGAGCTGAGGCCTATTCTTACCATGACCTGCGGTGTGCACAACAACATCCCAGGTCAATCCCGGAAGCCTCACGGGGCAATAATTCAGGAAAACTCGTTCAGATACTGTAGAGATCCATTCAGAAAGCTAGGCTGTTTTACATGGGAATTAAACCAATGATAGCTAATCGCTTTTCGTCCGTGGTCCATCGTGCGTCCGTCCATAAACAATTCTTGTTATCGTGATTTCTCAAGAACTACTGCATGGATCTTTCTCAAATTTGGTACACAGGTTCCCCTTGGGGTCTAGTTGTGCAAGATACCTTTTCTGGTGCGATTCGAGAATCCAATATGGCCACGAGGCGGCCATCTTGGATTTCCCCATGAAACTTTGTTATCGCGATTTCTGAGGAACTACTGCATGGATCTTTCTCAAATTTGGTACACAGGTTCCCATTGGGATCTAGTTGTGCAGGATACCTTTTCTGGTCCGATTCTAAAATCCAATATGGCCACCAGGTGACCATCTTGAATTTCCCCATGAAATTTTTTTATCATGAATTCTCAGGAAATGCTGCACGGATCTTTCTCAAATTTTGTACACAGGTTCCCCTTGGGGTCTAGTTGTGCAAGATACCTTTTCTGGTCCGATTTGAAAATCTAATATGGCCACCAGGCAGCCATCTTGGATTTCCCCATGAAACTTTGTTATCGTGATTTCTCAGCTAAGTACTGCATGGATCTTTCTCAAATTTGGTACACATGTTCCCCTTGGGGTCTAGTTGTGCTAGATACCTTTTTCGGTCCGATTCGAAAATCCAATATGGCCACGAGGTGGCCATCTTGGATTTCCCCATTAGACTTTATCGCGATTTCTCGGGAACAACTGCATGGATCTTTCTCAAATTTGGTACACAGGTTCCCCTTGGGGTGTAGTTGTGCAAGATACCTTTTCTGGTTCGATTCTAAAATCCAATATGGCCACCAGGTGGCCATCTTGGATTTCCCCATGAAACTTTATTGCGATTTCTGGGGAACTACTGCATAGATCTTTCTCAAATTTGGTACACAGGTTCCTCTTGGGATCTAATTGTGCAGGATACCTTTTCTGGTCCCATTCTAAAATCCAATATGGCCACCTGGCGACCATCTTGAATTTCCCCATGAAATTTTGTTGTCATGAATTCTCAGGAACTGCTGCAAGGATCTTTCTCAAATTTTTGTACACAGGTTCCCCTGGGGTCTAGTTGTGCAAGGTACCTTTTCTGGTCCGATTTGAAAATCTAATATGGCCACCAGGCAGCCATCTTGGATTTCCCCATGAAACTTTGTTATCGTGATTTCTCAGCTAAGTGCTGCATGGATCTTTCTCAAATTTGGTACACAGGTTTCCCTTGTGGTCTAGTTGTGCAAGACACCTTTTTTGGTCCGATTCTAAAATCCAATATTGCCACCAGGTGGTCATCTTGAATTCCCCCTGAAACATTGTTATCATGAATTCCCAGGAACTACTTCATGGATCTTCCTGAAATTTGGTACACAGGTCCCACATGGGGACTAGTTGTGCAACATACCTTTTTTGGTCCGATTCGATAATCCAAGTATATTGCTTCAAATATACGGTATTCCCCCAAGTTGTGACATTGCATCACAAGAATGGGCAGATAAAACGGTGGGGCATATATTGAGTTTAGAGAATATCCATACCTTCACCTTCTATATGAAAGAGTTCAAATGATTCCGAATTAAAATGCATTTCTTCAAACTTTAAATCAGATTACTTTAGTCCATGCTATTGCAAATGAACTGCCCCACCATTTCCAGGTCGGCTACATGAAGGGACGTCACAACTCGACAACTGTAGACTACTGCGTGTTTCGATCCAAGGGAGATCATCAGGATTCAGACACTTTCAAAGTTTCAACATTACTGCACTGACCGGATCCCTTCAGTATTAAGTTGTGTACCATCTTACTATTTTCGAGCATGGTATCTTGAAAGAGATACCTCAAACTAGCCCAGTAAACAGAACAGAATTAGCATTCATTCCTAATTATAAAATATTAGGTATGTTTCATAGCTCATGGCAAAGTGTCAAAGAGATTTGTCTTCGCTTCCAGTACTCAATGATGACACGTGCAAAAAAATGAAGACGAAGGATCCTCCAGACATTCACTTTCAAACTAACTTTGCTCATTTCACTTGTACTATAACAACCGACATGAAGTACAGTTTCTAGAAATCTTGAAACTCCTAAAGATAATATCTTGATGTTTTTCAGTGTCCCTTTTTCAATCTTTTTCGCTCAAATTCGAAATTCTGCGAACAAAATTACAAATCAATTGTTTGTTCTTAGTAACAATGGACAAAAAGATCCTCTTGTCATTAGTTTAAAATTATCGGACAATGGTGGGCGCCAAGATCCTTCAAGACACATGGGTGTGTATGTAAAAGCAGAGATTGAACTATTAGAACGTATCAGATTTAATACTAGTATAAGATAGCAGTTGGCAGGTCATCAACCAAAACCATGAAGACACAGAAACGAAGCAAAATGGTTTTGAATTTTTATTTACCAGTTGAACAATAAACTGTTTCAAAATAATCTACTGAGCATGAATGGGCAGTTTGGAAATCTAGCTGCACAGCAGTTTTTGCAAACCCACACTCCATCTCCACACACAAACAGGTACAAACACACACAGACACGCGGATTCATTATGTCAGAAACACTATTCATGCACCACTAAACCATGGCAACTTCCTCACAACAGAAAGCAATATTCAGCTATATACAACCATTCTAGAAAATATGTATGTACATGTACAGTTGTGACAATAATGATGACTTTATGCACAAATGAAACAGATCATAATTTCATTGGAGCACACGGCTTAATTAGTTAACATGTGTGATAACGACAATTACTGACCGATTTTCACATACATGAAATGAGAATCAGCGGTGCTCGTCTTTTATTCTAATCTCCATCGAAAGGTTAGAGAGGAACACCTCTCTAAAATAGAGGTAAAAAAGGTCATGTTTGTCCAATGAATTCAAGAATATATCGAATGAAGAGACACCCGCCATAGGCGATCATGGACATATATATCTGCGTCGGATGGTATTGAAAGAACAAATTGTCATCTTTCTAATTTGCATGAGAATAGACATTGTTTTGTTCTCTATCAACAATTAAACTAGGGACACTTTCATTGAAAAACCACTGCTACGATTTGTAACAATATATAAGGTAAGTCGCCTGAAGATTTTGGAGAGTTATGATGAATAAGTCAAAAGTTATTGAGCAAAAACGACCTTTTTTACCTCCATTTTAGAGAGGTAGTTCTCCTTTACCTGATCAAAGTGAAAGTGTGAACTGTACTCATTAGATAAGTATTAAGGATATGGTGTCGGCATGACCATTTGTTCTGACATAGGCTTCAGAAAAATATTTCTAAATCACCAAGGTTATCCTTTCCAAAGGTAAAGTTACTCATGTAGTATTGATGCAGCCACATTTTTTTGAAAATTCCCAAAAAGAAAAATCAACACGGTTGATAATAAAAACATATTTACAAACATACACATGTACAATGTATTTATTTACAAATAAAATCTAAAAAAATACTGACATAAAACATATACAGTATTATTTTTATTCCTGGGTGCTCTTAGCATTTTCTAGGAAAAAAAGCAGTCAAAAGCCATCTGGATCAAACATCCAGGACGGGTATATCCTGGCCCCCAGTATCATCAAAACCAGAGTAACACTTTGGCTTCCATATTGTATGGGAGGCCATATTGTTTTTCACTCGATCCAGTAAAAGGCCGAGTTCGATTATCGAATAAACTAAACTTTGCAGCCCCCATGTTTAGATGATGCAGTGTCAATGTAATGGAAACTACAATTAGGGTGGCCTCTAGGACTAAGACAGGAGGCAACCGTTGGTCTAAATATACAGTGATTGGAATATTACTGATACCATCAATTTTCATAGAAAATAAAAGATGAAAGAAACTGAGTATTAAATACATATACATTGACTTCTTACTTTAATGTTTAACCTATCAGCAAAAATTTTTTATTCCAGTCGTAAATCTCACTAAAGGCTGTATACATGTATTGGTTTGTCCTCGGACTTCTACAAAAACATACATCTATATACAAATGTATTTGCACTCAAAATCCCGAATTATGAAAAGTATAAAATGTGTAATGGAGAAAATGAACATAGAAAAAAAAAATGAGCTGAATAACAAAATTTTATAACATTTGGGAAATATCAGAAAATGGTTCAGAGGTAAAAAAGCTCTTCTCAAAACTATAGAGTGAAATCGCCCAGCTTTACAGCTAATCATAATTTGGTAAACAGCTATCTTGCAAGTAAACATTTCCAAACAATTTTTAAATTATCCTTTTATTACCAGTAAATACATGCAGCTTAACAATTATAGATTTGATGAAAAAAGTAAAATGTATCTAAAATATAATTCAAATATTGCCTGGAATGAACATCTTTTCAAACATGTTTCATGGACCCATTGTGCCATAAGAATGAATTATTTTTGGTACTATAAATTCTTCGAATTTGTTCAGTTTTGAAATATTCATGCCACTATCTGACATAGTTTCAGATTTCTGTGGTTTTATCACTGTTACAGCAATACCCATTGCCTAACATTGGCAAGCCGTCATGTGATCGATGACAGCTTCCACAGCGAAAAAATTCCGATATCGGGAGCCACCTATTACTGATCGGTTATGTAATAGGAAATAGACAATGAAATTTTATACATGTAAGTTACAGAGTGAAATTTCAACTTGATACAGTGACATGTATTACGTACAAGAAATATTTGACACATTCACGACAACAAAATATATATATGGACTGTTCAATATTTATTATCGACGGATTCAGTGAGGTTAAAACATAGAAAGTTGCATCTTGGGATCGAGGTAATGATGAAGGCATGTTTATGTCACAGATGATAACCGTATTTAAACAGACTGCATGTGGACTTCATAAATACTTTTGCGAACGTAAAATATTTTCGTAAAACATTGGACTCATTTGAAGTTATCAGGCAGGTGAAGCTCTTTGGTCCCCAATGGAATTTTTATAACCTACAACACTGAATTGATACACCTAGCTCGAGGATAACATCACACTACTATATAACCAGATTGGAGTCCTGACCACTACATATATATTCAAATAACTTCCCTTAATATTTTCCATATAATCACAATATTGTTTATATTATTGAAGTTGGACTTCATATTGAACAGTCAGACTTCCCCAATTGATGTCACTAAACGATTGGATAATGGGATATATTTTTAAGGTCTGTACCTCAAAAATTTCCAAAAAGCACACAGAATGTCTTCTTTAGCTGTGATATTGTGTGCCCAACCTCCCGTTTTGCAAAGGCTGATACTGATTGACTAATTACATGTATAACAGGCTTTTACAAACATGTAGTGCACCAGATATTCAGGGGGAGAGCTATCAGAGCCTGTTACATTGACATTGGGAGGTAGACTCTCATATCAGGAGGATGTATACATGTGTAACAGGCATGTAGAAACAAAGAACTAGTGCACCAAGTATCCGGGGGAGAGTTATCCGAGGGTGTTAAACTGACAGTATAAGGCAGACTCTCATAAAAGGAGGATGTATTATTGCAGCATTAATACAGAGAAAACCTGACAATTGTCCTTATAGTAAATCACCTTGTATCGCCACCAAATTCGAATTGGAATCTACCTGTACATATAATACATGTATATTTGAATGAAATCACTCCATAATTTCAGGAAATATAGATTACTTGTTATTTCAATATACCTTCCATACCAGTAAATTTAATAAGCCCAATATTTCTGAGTGAGGAATGAACTAATCATGAGTGAAATCTGAGAGAAATCATGACAGAGCGGACACATAAAATGAAGTAGAGCAACGAATGAAAAAAAAAACCCAAATCAAATTACTGTGATAATGATGACGATCGTTAATGAATTAAGATACAGGAGTGAGAACAATGACAACCCTAATTTTTAGCAACCGTCATGTCAAAAATATGAAATAAACAAAAATGCAAGGACGAATTTGCATCTATGACGAATAAATATTAAAATACAATGAATTTTCTCTGAAGGCAGGAGTTGTGTAGCTCAATAACAGCAGACAGCAGTATGCCTGTTGTATACAGTATAGAGCTGAACAGTACACAGGAGTTGATTGTGTAGAACAATGCAGACAGCAGTATGCCTGTTGTATACAGAAGAGCTGGCCAGTACACAGGAGTTGATTGTGTAGATCAATGCAGACAGCAGTGTGCCTGTTGTACACAGAAGATTGGACAGTACACAAGAGTTGATTGTGCAGATCAATGCAGACAGCAGTATGCCTGTTGTACACAGAAGATTGGACAGTACACAAGAGTTGATTGTGTAGATCAATGCAGACAGCAGTATGCCTGTTGTATACAGAAGATTGGACAGTACACAAGAGTTGATTGTGTAGATCAATGCAGACAGCAGTATGCCTGTTGTACACAGAAGATTGGACAGTACACAGGAGTTGATTGTGTAGATCAATGCAGACAGCAGTATGCCTGTTGTATACAGAAGATTGGACAGTACACAGGAGTTGATTATGTAGATCAATGCAGACAACAGTATGTGTATACAGTATAGAGCTGGCCAGTACACAGGAGTTGATTGTGTAGATCAATGCAGACAGCAGTATGCCTGTTGTATACAGTATAGAGCTCGACAGTACACAGGAGTTGATTGTGTAGATCAATGCAGACAGCAGTATGTGTATACAGTGTAGAGCTGGCCAGTACACAAGAGTTGATTGTGTAGATCAATACAGACAGCAGTATGTGTATACAGTATAGAGCTGGCCAGTACACACGAGTTGATTGTGTAGATCAATGCAGACAGCAGTGTGCCTGTTGTATATACAAAAGATCTGGACAGTACACAGGAGTTGATTGTGTAGATCAATGCAGACAGCAGTATGCCTGTTGTATACAGTATAGAGCTGGACAGTACACAAGAGTTGATTGTGTAGATCAATGCAGACAGCAGTGTGCCTGTTGTACATGTATATACAAAAGATCTGGACAGTACACAGGAGTTGATTGTGTAAATCAATGCAGACAGCAGTATGCCTGTTGTACACAGAAGATTGGACAGTACACAAGAGTTGATTGTGTAGATCAATGCAGACAGCAGTATGCCTGTTGTACACAGAAGATTGGACAGTGCACAAGAGTTGATTGTGTAGATCAATGCAGACAGCAGTATGCCTGTTGTACACAGAAGATTGGACAGTACACAGGAGTTGATTGTGTAGATCAATGCAAACAGCAGTATGCCTGTTGTATACAAAAGATCTGGACAGTACACAAGAGTTGATTGTGTAGATCAATGCAGACAGCAGTATGCCTGTTGTATACAGTATAGAGCTCGACAGTACACAGGAGTTGATTGTGTAGATCAATGCAGACAGCAGTATGTGTATACAGTGTAGAGCTGGCCAGTACACATGAGTTGATTGTGTAGATCAATGCAGACAGCAGTGTGCCTGTTGTATATACAAACACAGGAAGGAAGCAATCAGAGATTGCTCAATTGTATGCCCCCCCTTCCACTTTTGATTGACACTGATCCCAATGCAGATTGTTCTGTTCCAAGGTACAGTAACATGTTTGGTGACAAAAATTGACAAAAATGTTGTACCAGTTAAATGTGTGGACACAAATATGGTTCATGCAAAAGTTTTAGGATAAAACATATGATGTAGAATAGAATGATTTAATAGCAAAATTAACTAAAATGTTGTCCTTCATTCAATGAGAATCTTGAATCTTGTCAGGGAACTTTCAAAATTCACAATGAAACATGCAACCAAGGGTTCGCGATGGGCATAGACAACAGTGCAAAAGCTGAGCCATCAATAAATAATAATAAAAAAAAAAATTGAAAATCATGAAATCATCATAACCATCTGAAAATCTAATCATTTCATCCGTCAACATTCAGGAAGCGCTCACCAAAGTTTATTCAGGCCCGACTTGATAGATCTGCAGATATTCAGCGGACAAGAACATGTTGATGGGTATAGGCAACAGTGCAAAAGCTGAGCCATCAATAAATAATAAAAAAAAATAATTAAAAATCATGAAATCATCATAGCCATCTGAAAATCTAATCATTTCATCCGTCAACATTCAGGAAGCTCTCACCAAAGTTTGGTCGGGCCCGACTTCATAGATCTGCAGATATTCAGCGGACAAGAAAATGTTGACGGACGGACGGACGTACGTACATGGCAACGACAAGACCCTACAGCCCTATGGGCTGAGGGGTAAAAAGGGCATTCCTGGGAATGATGAGTATCTACACTGAATGCTTGGGGTGCACTCCAGAGATTCTTTCATTCGGCATGGAATAGACTATGGGTCCGTTTTTCGGCCACCAGTTGTCGTAAAACCTTCAACCCAAATCACTTATATGTATATATTTTCTGAAAGAGCACGATGAAACTATTATTTTAAGATATACCACTGCTATGTTATAGAAAATTTAAACTCGAACATTCTTCTTCATGCTTGCTTCATTTTTCATAGAAAACCCCTTAAAAATGTCGAAAAATGGTCAAATTCGGCTCAATTTCCAGAAAAATCTGTAAGAGCGATTTTAATTAAACTTCTTACACACGTTCCCTGGTCGGTCTCAAAAAAAGGCAAACAAAAGTCCTAACCGTTTTTTGTCAGATTTTCTTCCCGTAAATGAGTCCCGATTTTTAGGCACACCAAGGGGCATAACTGAGGCAGGACAAACTTTACTCCATGATCCCGATCAGCGTGTAGACGAAGCCAGCCCTCAATTTGTACGTACTCGTTTGCAGCGTTGATAATGCTGAATAGGATGGCATTATAGATATAAGCTATTAAGGAGACAAGAAGAACACAGGAAGGAAGCAATCAGAGATTGCTCAATTGTATGCCCCCCCTTCCACTTTAATCCGACACTGCCCCGCCATTGTTCTGTTCTTTATTGGCTGGTGGAGGCCTAATTTGGATAATTATAAAAATTCTGTTTCAGTCACTTTTTTGCCATGTCTCACATAATACATAGCAACAAGTATAATACGATGCTTCGATGCAAGATGGTTGCCAGTTATATTGTGGTGAAATTATGAAACGATCAGTGAATTTTGTACCCAATTCACTGTTTTTGGGGCAATTTCATACTTCAGGACCTATGTTGTCTGCTTTGGAATGTAGAATAACATATAATATATATAGCCATTTTCCTGGTTCAAATCAGTTATGGACTGAGATCCAGCTTGGACAAATAAATATATCCCATTCACTTAGGTTTAAACAAAGGGCCATAACTCTTAAAATATAACCGAAAACAGAGAAACTTCACGCTACACACCTATGGGTCACTGACCACATATCATGCGTATTTCATACTTGTTCATACAATATTAACCGAGATCCAGCCCTACAAATCCCAATTCACAAAGATTTGAAGAAAAAAGGGCCATAACTCTTGAAAATATAGGCGAAATGTGGAGAAACTTCACGCTGCACAACTACAGGGCACTGATCACATATCCTGCAAATTTCATAATTGTTCATACAATATTCACCGAGATCCAGCCCGGACAAGTTCCAATTCACAAAGATTTGAAGAAAAAAGGGCCATAACTCTTGAAAATATATGCGAAACGCGGAGAAACTTCACGCTGCACAACTACAGGGCACTGACCACACATCCTGCAAATTTCATAATTGTCCATACAATATTAACCGAGATCCAGCCCGGACAAGTCCCAATTCACGGAGAATTCAGGAACAAAGGGCCATAACTCTTGAAAATATAAGCGAAACGTGGAGAAACTTTACGCTGCACAACTGTGGGTCATTGACCACATATCATGCAAATTTCATACTTGTCCATACAATATTAACCAAGATCCAGCCCGGACAAGTCCCATTCACAGAGATTTCAGAAAAAGGGCCATAACTCTTGAAAATTATACCAGAACTCGGAAAAAACTCCACGCTGCACAACTACGAGCCACTGGCCACATTCCATGCAAGTTTCGATCCTGTCCATCAAATATTAACCGAGATATTGCCCGGACAAGAAATTCGGACGGACAGACGGACAGACGGATGGACAGACGGACAGACAGACAGACGGACAGACGGACGGACAAAGCGATCGCTATATGCCCCCCCTCTAGTTAGAGGGGGGGCATAATTATGATGTAGCAGAACAAGGGCAGTCTATCGTATTATGAAATTAGAGAGGGGCCATTACTACGAAACTGTGGAGGACAACCTTGCCCTTGATTACTGCGCTAAGTATCATGGGAGATGGTTGATTTCGATTTTATCGAACTACCGCCATATCTCGTTGATCCGAGATTTGGCCGCCATTACCCTCACAATCAGCGTCAACAGAGTGTATTTCGATGAAGAAAAACGCACTTTCTTTAGTTCCAATCACCATGAAATTATAACGAATTTCCAGTTCAATGTCTTGTCCACATTTGGCACTGTGAACGTAAGTCCCAACACTGCTTTGTTTTTTCGCAATCTTGCGGACAAAGCGATTTTGGCCCCCATGAGACCAAGCTGATCCAATAAGGCTGTGCGCGAAGCGACAACCTTAAAAATTACCAGGGGTTCAGTACTGCAGGGGATTCAGTGTATGGGGTCGGGCGAGGCTTAGTTTCGGAGATACAGGGTGGGGCTCTGTTCCGAGGAGAGGAGAGAGGGGGATATACCCCCCAGGGTGTAGTGAATATGTTCAGTTAATGCAGCATCTGGTATGGTATCTGAAAATACCAAGCGAGGCTTAGTTTCGGAGATAGAGGGTAGGGCTCTGTTCAGAGGATGGGGAGAGGGGGATATACCCCCAGGGTGCAGTAAATGGGTGCTGTCAATGCAGCATCTGGAATGGTAGTGAAAATATCAGTCTATGGGGTTGGGCGAAGTTTAGTTTGCATGATACATGGTAGAGCTCAAACTTTTACAAAACCTTGAACACAAAACTTGTATTCTGGAATGAACCTTGAACACAAAACTTGTATCCTGGAATGTTGACGATGGACAACCAGCCAGTCATCCAGCCAGCCAGTCAGCCAGCCAGACAACATCAATCCATAGGTCGGCTATTGCTTCGCAATCCATCCAAAAAATAAAATAACAAGTGTTCAATGGAACCAAATGGTCAGATTGAAAAGGTGATCAGAGAATTTAGCAGCATTTGAAATGAAGTTTGTTAAATGAAGCTTAAAGACTGCCTGCTGTCAGCCAACAATTCAAATCCACTCGGTGTTACATAAATAAAGCCATCAAACTGCCTGCCTGCTGGCCTTTGTCATCATGTTAAAAGTCAGCTGAAATCAATGTTAAGTGTACTCTATGGGTAAGCTGCAGGAGAGGCATTATCGACTGACCATGGAATAATACTGATTAATTAACTGTTATGCTGCTGAGTTCTTTTGTATGCTGTACAAGGAGAACTGCCAACTTTATTTTTTTAGAATCCGGATTATATGAGCAAAAATATTATTTAATTTCGTTTGCTGGTGACTGGCCTAACATGTATTCCAACTAGTTTGGTCAATGCTATTCGACCGCATTTTATAGCAAAATCGACGATGTTGTCAGCGTAAAATAAAATTTATTGGAAGAGACTACAGTATTTTGGTAGAATTGCAGTAGGAAATGGCGAATTACATGTAGGAGGAATTACAGTGAAAAAAATTGATTTTCAGCTGCCTTTCTCCCTGGTATTTTCCGACTTTTCATCCGCCATTTGGGGCATACATGTATGACGTCTCATTGGAAAGGGAATTCCTTGCAGTTTCTGATTGACGGCTTGATTTCGACAGATGGCCAATCAAACAATCAATCAAAACTGCAAGAGGTGTTTTCCCGTTTCTCTAGTAACGTGATCAGCTGATCCGATATCGGTTACCTTGATCAGTTGATTGGACAAGCATGGACATGTGACATACATCTAAGCGCTCATTGGTCAGTGCCCTTCAACTGAGTCGAGCTGATGTGAGGGAGACACCATTTTCATCTCATCGCGACGAAATTACGTGGCGCAGAAGCACGACAGAAATTTGAAAATAAAGTTTGTTTAGCGGATTTCATCGAAACCCGCACTTTGAAAATATAAACTGAGATTCTGTACTTCAACTATACCAAAGAATCATATATTTTGAAGGGGTTTTCTGTGAGTATTTTATATTTTCTGAGCGGCTTCTCGACAACGTTTTATGGAAATCTTTGTTGGCGTTTTTTTATTTTTCATTTGTATTTCTTTCTTCCGACTTCGTTATTCTGAGACAGAATATCAAGTCTACATCCAGGAAATCAAGTCAGACTTAGCTAACAATATATGTATAGTTTTTATCAAGTTTCATGCATGTTAAATTTGAAAAAAAGCGATTTCAGAATGGTAGCTCGCTGTACTCGCATTGACAGAAGCAAAGGCAAGCCGGTATTGCGGCTCGTCGCATTTTTCGTATAGAAAGACGAGAGCCGCTTGAACGGCTCCTTGCAGCGTAACAGTTAAATAATACCAAAATTAAGCTTATATACATCTCATGTTGTATACCTGATGAATACATGTACATGTATGTAGCATGCTCTTGGTGTACATTTATTTTAAGATTGATACAGGCAATCATGTGTGCTGGTTTGTTAGTTTAATGATGCGACCTAGCTGTATGAAGAGTTATATTACGATATAATGAAAATAGTTTTAATGAAAATCGGCCATTCAAAATAAGATGTATTTTCGTTTTATCGTAGCTTTAAAATTTTTGCTAATATTTATTGGATGTCCGTAAATCATATGATGTGGGATGGAATGATTTAATAGCAAAATTGAAGGAAAAATGTAGTCATTTATTTAAGGCGACACAAAATTCAAAAGTAACAGAGGTTCGCATTACCCAGCCAGTTATTTCATATTATACTTCTGAAATAAAATATGGTTCATGCAAAAGCTTTAGGATAAATCATATGATGTGGAATAGAATGATTTGATATCAAAATTGAAGGAAATGTTCTTCATTTAAGGCGACATGAAATTCAAAACTAACAGGGCTTCTGTAGAGGGTGGAGCTCTGTACCAGGGGTGGGGGAGAGAGGCATATACCCCTAGGATGTAGTGGATGAGTGCAGTATCAGATAAATATACCACTTACCGTCAAATTGTCCGTCTCATCGGAAAAATGATGTTTGTAACACTAAAAATGTAAAAAAAAAACCTGATTCTGTGTCTCCCACATCCCTTATATGTGTTGTAATTGTACTGTGTTTGCTAAAACAACAAATGTTGTGTAATGTATATCTGAATATAAACAGTTTTAATACACTGCACATTTCTTATCTGCAGTATAATAGACAGACAGAAATGTAAATGTTTCTAATGTCATTTGTTCTAATGTCATATGTCCGTCAAACTTTTTTTACAATATTCACTACAAAACAAATGTCAATTTATAATAAACTAGAGGTTCTGCTTTGACCCTTGAGTTGCCGCTCCGGCATGAAACCTATGCTGGTTGTTTTTTTGAGCAAAAACATACGTCTCCCCCAACCTCCCACCTTGCCTTGAATGGGCACATAATTTAAGGGAAAGTGCTATAAAATGAATCTAGCAATGAGTATCTTAAACAAAGCTGCGTATCTAAAAATATTAATTACAAAGAAGCGATTTTCATTGTACATACATGTACAAGTAGATGAACGGAGGGACGGACACCGGACACGGATGAATGCATGCACACATACACTAAAACCTGATCAAATGCTGGGGCTACCCCAATGAAGCTTCCATCCAAGTTTGGTGAAATTCCATCCAATAGTTCTCAAGATATCTTGCAGACAAAGCCTGTATATACATGTACAAGCAGATGGACGGACGGACACCGGACGAACGCATGCACACACACCAAAACCTAGTCAAATGAGGGGGCTATCCCAATGAAGCTTCCATCCAAGTTTGGTGAAATTCTGTCTAGTTGTTCTCCAGATATCTTGCAGACAAGCCCTGTATATACATGTACAAGTAGATGGACGGACGGACGGACACCGGACATGGATGAATGCACGCACACACACCAAAACCTAATCAAATGAGGGGGCTATCCCACTGTAGCTTCCATCCAAGTGGGGTGAGATTCTGTCCAGTAGTTCTCAAGATATCTTGCAGACAAGCCCTGTATATACATGTACAAGTAGATGGACGGACGGACGGACACCGGACATGGATGAATGCACGCACACACACCAAAACCTAATCAAATGAGGGGGCTATCCCACTGAAGCTTCCATCCAAGTGGGGTGAAATTCCGTCCAGTAGTTCTCAAGATATCTTGCAGACAAGGCCTGTATATACATGTACAAGTAGATGGGCGGACGGACGGACACCGGACACGGATGAATGCATGCACATACACCAAAACCTAATCAAATGAGGGAGCTATCCCAATGAAGCTTCCATCCAAGTTTGGTGAAATTCTGTCCAGCAGTTCTCCAGATATCTTGCAGACAAGCCCTGTATATACATGTACAAGTAGATGGATGGACGGAGGCAGACAAGGCAAGGGGACGGACAGACATCCAGACAGACATCCAGACAGACAGACAGACAGCACAAACACTAGATGTCTCCCCCCAACATAGTTGGGGGAGACATAATTAATCAATTAAAGATTTACAGTGATACTAGCTTGACCTTATGGAGATATCTGTACTATTGCCAGTTGATAAAATACCAATACATCGATTCTAGTGTCATGTCCGTCCAACTCCCGTGACGGAAATGACACTAGAATTTTTTTGAAAAGGCTCAATATTACAGCATGGGCGATGACATACACTGACAATGATACAGATACATCAATATGCCTGGCCTAATTCCACTGAGCATATGCAAGTGCTTCTGTTACAAGAAATGTTACAAGAAATTTCTTGTACAAATACAAAATAGATTTTGACGGACAAATGACATTAGTAACACAAATGTTACTAATGGGTGTTTCTTTGATTAGGTGTTACCGTTTGTGTGACATCTATGACAAAATATCAACCTACTTCTTTCACAAAATATTTCTTTTCTATAGATTAACGGATTGTTGAGGTTCATCAATAAATTTGTTTAAAGATAATGCCTCACCCGATTCAAAAGAAATAATCTAGTTTTATCATGCATGTTGAACTTGGTGTTGGACGAACGAAGACAGACAAAATGAAGTTTTATGCATTTTCTCTATGATTCCCAAACATATTTATTGGTCAATGCTTTCCTAGCCCAAAAGTTTCTCCAGTCTTAGAAATAAATGTATCATTTAACTATGCTCCTTTAAATCATAATTATGTCCAGCATAAAATAATGTGTCAGACAAACGGAGACAGGAAAGTCGCCATAAAATGTCTAATTCCCTCTATTCCAGCATGAATTGATTCTAAAAGGTAGCTACATGTAGATGTGGAAAAAAGTAAATACTTAAGAAAACTGTGTTCAAGTCTGTAATTGTTATTCACAACATTTAAACTGCCAAATAGTGGTGGACTAACAGAAGACAGACATGTTGAACTAGCATAAGACAGACATTGTTGGACAAACAGAAGACGGACAGCGTTATAATGGGAATTGCATCCTATATGAATGCCTCAGAATATTTTCAGCTACATAATAATATAAAGTTGTTAAATGAGATTTGCCACTGAGAATGATAAAGGAAATCCATCTATTCCCCTGGTTCAACAAAAGTTGTTTTATGTTAGTCCAACATGTCTGTCTTATGTTAGTCCAACATGTTTGTCTTATGTTAGTCCAACACGTCTGCCTTCTGTTAGTCCAACCAACATAAATTGGCGATATTCTGTATTTTTATTGACAAAAAGATTGGTAATGTTTGTAAATGATTTGCAAATGACAATATTCATGTTCATGAATGCCCGACGATAAGTCAATTTGTCTCTCAACAGCTTGAACACTGTTTTATCTGAGCTTCAGGTGTCAATTTGGTTCGTCCAACACCAAGAAAATAGTAGTTTTCCTGTAAATGGATTTCTTTCAGGCGAGAGAATTTTTCATGAAAGCAGAAAAATGTGAAGAAAGTCATGAAGTAAACCTTTGTTCTGGAGTTAATAAACCATCTTCACAAGTCCTGGCAAATCCTAAATCCTCGCAGAGGGTTTACCTGGACATTTTCGTTGATTTGAATGAGTTCTTGAGTCGATGCCTACATTTCACCGCCACACTTGTTTTGAATTACCGGTACATATCGGTATCCCAAGCCTGCTATTTTGCTTTGACTTTAGGATGTCTATTTCATTCCTACATCAAAGCAGTTCGGCCCATGATGAAATCCAAATCAGTCACATCTCCTACCTCGCAGCGGATTGACATAATCAGCTGGCTTAGCACGTTCATTGATTGGTTTGATTTAGGGGAACACCTTGACCTACATGTATTTATATCCAGAACTAGTATCAGGGCATGAAATGTTTTTTTCAGTCCACCTGTCACATGTGACAGGTAAGGTTTTTTTCTACCTGTCCCACCCAAAACTTACTTGTACACAATTTTGTCAAAATTTCTATATGCTGATCGAATTATGTTTAAACGATGAACGCACCGGGATGTTTTGATGAGAAAACTATCTATTTTAGTCCTGAGGATTTTATTTTTAATGCCCACTCACCAAATTTCTGATTTCTTGAGTTTTAAAATGTTTTTATTACCTCATGTAGTAAGAACACAGAATGACAAATAATTCATTAATTAGTTTTGATAATTGCTAGGCAAATGATAAATAATTACTCTCCCTGGTCAAATGATAAATAACCTATTACCAAAAAAAAAAACCAAACCCAAAAAACCTCGCACAATCTAGCTTTCCCCAGTAGCCTACCATTCATTTTCATTTCTAATTTGTTTTTTGAAATGTCA
Organism: Hanleya hanleyi; assembly: GCA_036873755.1. Taxonomy (NCBI): domain Eukaryota; kingdom Metazoa; phylum Mollusca; class Polyplacophora; order Lepidopleurida; family Hanleyidae; genus Hanleya; species Hanleya hanleyi. Next base: position 18,061 of record JAVTVY010054218.1, read on the forward strand.
CTATGAGACACGATGACGGAAGCACATATGTATAAAGTTATTAGCATTTTGTGTTCATGGAATATACCAGTGAACGTACGGTGATTGAGAAGCACAACACAACCAACCTCATGTCTGGTTAGTGTCGCCCCTGTCAGGCTATTAGAATACATTCTCTAGATCAGCTTCACGTTTGTAATGTTTAAAAAAAAAATTAATGATATGGTAACATTGGGATTCTTTAGCAGTAGACCGAAAGGAATTTGTTTCAGTAAACTTGAGCACATTTTCCTAAGTCAGCTTTCCTGCCGCAATGCGTACAGTTTGACAGACATCCGTCGATAACCTTCTTTTACTCGTTTGTCTGACATCTGAGCGTGGGTTCCCGATCTGTTCACTGTGACCTTTGATCTGAAGAATATCCGTGACTTGAAATATACCTCGGCGGCTGCCGATCTCCAATGGTCTCTCCAACAGTGTAAGCAAATCTGGAGCGTTGAGGTCTGATCGAACGTCGACGCTTGCCGAAGCATAACGAGGCTAAATTTATTTTTAGCTCTAAAGCATGGCATGCTCTCAGCAGAAGTTGAGACATCGTTTAACAACAACAACAAGAAGTTTTTCTTGCTTCGGGCGTTAGTAAAGATCAACGCCTATGAATCCCTGCAATGTTTCACCTGTCGCATGCGACAGTCATTTATTTTTTTTACCTGTCGCACATAAATACTACCTGTCATCGACAGGTGGACACCCGAACATTTCGCGCCCTGAGTATGGGTAACTAACCAAGCCAGTGTATCGATCCTAACAGATCGATTGATACACTGGCTCATGAGGATGTTAATAAACAGGTTCCCCACATTAAATTAGTAAATGTATGGTTTTTATTTCACAACAGTTTTAACTAAATGTAACATGTATCAAATATGGGAGACTCCTCCACGGGCCAAATGCCATATACATGTAGGGGAGACAACTCTGAATATTTCAACCTAACACATACCTTTGACAAATTGATCTCAAGTGAATATGGCTTATCTTTGCCATGTGAGTAAAGTATACCCAAAGTTTGGTACCAATCCATACCTTGAAACTAGAGATATCGCATGGACAACAAATGTTAAAGTATTAATGGACAGAACACAACATCGCATTACACGACCTCATCTTCGACAGGCATATGAAAATCTGACTTAATGATTTCTTGATTTTGGGGTCACAGTGACCTTGACCATGTCCCTCTAACGTATCTACTGGCACGAAAAAAGTTATTTTTAGTGATTTCCTGATTTTGGGGTCATACTGACCTTGACCGTAACTTGACCTAAATTTTGGTACAAGACACATTGTCTTCCCTCAATGTATCAATGGACACAAAAAATCTTGATTTTTATCAATTTCATGATTTTGGGTCACAGTGACCTCGATGTTCGGCCTTGACCTGCTTTTTGGTACGTGATGCCTCATGTCCCCCTAATGTATCTACTGACACACAAAAAAGTTATTTTTAAAGATTTCTTGATTCTGGGGTGACTATTGACCTTGACCTGAATTTTTGTACATGAGAAATCGTCCACCCTTAATATATGACCTTGACCTTTGACCTTGACATACATTTTGGTATGTGACATCGTGTCCCCTTAATGTATCTACTGACACAAAAAAAGTTATTTTTAATATTTTTCTGATTTTGGGGTCACTGACCTTTGACCTTCGACCTTGACCTAATTTTTGGTATATGAATTCATTTCCCCCTATTAAATCCACTCACAAAAAAATTAGAATTTTTTAATGATTTGCTGATTTTTCAGTCACACTGACCTTTGACCTCCGACCTCGACCTACATCTGGTATGCAACACATCGTCCCCCCTAGGGCATCCACTCACTAAAGATAGTGCCACGGCACTGTAGCTCATCTGACTAACTGGAGAAAGTAGCTGTGAGAAATTTTTAATAAAGAACTGCAAACAGATGAGTTTCTAACTTGTGTTGTCCCCCTTGAACATTAAAAAAAAGGTATCTTGCACAACTGGACCACACAGGGAACCTGTGTGTCAAATTTGAGAAAGATCCATGCAGTAGTTCTTGAGAAATCGCGATAACAATGTTTCATGGGAACTCCAAGATGGCCGTCTGGTGGCCTTATTGGATTTTAGAATCACACCACAATCTTTTGCACAACTAGACCCCAAGGGGAACCTGGGTACCAAATTTGAGAAAGATCCATGCAGTAGTTTGTGAGAAATCGCAATAACACTGTTTCATAGGGAAATCCAAGATGGCCACCTGGTGGCTATATTGGATTCTTGAATCAGACCACAATCTTGCACAACTAGACCACAAGGGGAACCTGGGTACCAAATTTGAGAAAGATTCATGCAGTAGTTCCTGAGAAATCGTGATAACAATGTTTCATCCGGAAATCCAAGATGGCCGTCTGGTGCACATATTGGATCTTGGAATCAGATCACAAAAGGTATCTTGCACAACTAGACCCCAAGGGGAACCTGTGTATCAAAATTGAGAAAGATCAATGCAGTAGTTCCTGAGAAATTGCGATAAAGTTTCATGGGGAAATCCAAGATGGCCGCCAGGTGGCCATTTTGGATGTTCGAATCAGAGCAGAAAAGGCATCTTGCACAACTAGACCCCAAGGGGAACCTGCGTACCAAATTTGAGAAAGATCCATGCGGTAGTTCCTGAGAACTCGCAATAACATTGTTTCATGGGGAAATCCAAGATGGCCGCCTGGTGGCCATATTGGATTTTTGAATCAGACCACAAAAGGTATCTTGCACAACTAGATCCCAAGGGGAACCTGTGTACCAAATTTGAGAAAGATCTATGCAGTAGTTCCTGAGAAATCGCAATAACAATGTTTCATCGGGAAATTCAAGATGACCGCCTGGTGGCCATATTGGATTTTTGAATCGGACCACAAAAGGTATCTTGCACAATTAGACCCCAAGGGGAACCTGTGTACCAAATTTGAGAAAGATCCCTGCAGTAGTTCCTGAGAAATCACGATAACAAAGTTTGATGGGGAAATCCAAGATGGCCGCCTGGTGGCCATATTGGATATTCAAATTGGAATAAAGTACACATGTTGTACAACTAGACCCAAAGGGGAACCGGTGTACCAAATTTGAGAAAGATCCATTAAGTAGTTACCGAAAAATAATGATGACAAGATTTCACTCGCAAATTCAAGATAGCCGCCATGGCAGCCATATTTAAAATCGTATCGACACGGCATGAACAAATTCTGGTGTACTCATTGCGGGGAACATGTATGCCAAGTTTCAGCTTAATCGGCCAAGCGGTTTCAGAGAAGAAGATGTTTACGGACGACGGACAATCAGGCCATGACATAAGCCCATCGGGCCTTCGGCCCAGATGAGCTAAAAATTAGAACTGTAGATAGACATGAAGCTGCGCTATCGAAACCCCTCGGCTCGAAACCCCAGCTATTATAATGTAAGGGTGTCTCTACCAATTGATTGGCTTGTGGGAAGAAATATTTACCCCTGGTATTGTAAGTGTACTTTCTTTGAAAAAAAAGAAAAGTTTTCCTCCCCTTAAATTAATTTGTTTCTGGAATAAATTGAAAGAGCTGTATCGATGTCTCACCAAAACAACAGTACACATGGCTAGATAAATACAGTACATGTATACTAAATGGCACATGTATGTCATTTTCAAAACAGATTTGCAAGCATTCTTTGCATTGTCTAAGAAAATAAATCAATAAATCAGTCATCCAATCAATAAATAAATGTGATAGTATACTAACATGATATAGAAATAATATGCAAACTTAACATTGGAATTAGTGGATTTTACTAGACAAGGGGCATAACTCTGCAAAATACTTTCTGACACGACTCATTTTCGATAGGCATCTAGTTCAGGTCAAGAGAAACAACTGTATCACGTTAGGATGTTGTATATAGAACGGTTCTGAAATTATCACAATAAATCATAAATGGATTTTTATTTGTAAAAAGGGGCATAACTCTGCAAAATATTGTCTGAGATGACTCATTTTCGATAGGCTTCTGATTTACGTGAAGATAAATAGATGTAACAAGTTTTGTTGCCATGCATGAAACGGTTCAGTAGATATAGCGTTAACGGATTTTATTAGACAAGGGGCACAACTCTGCAAAATACTTTCTGACACGACTCATTTTCGATAGGCATCTAGTTCAGGTCAAGAGAAACAACTGTATCACGTTAGGATGTTGTATATGGAACAGTTCTGAAATTATCACAATAACAAATCATAAATGGATTTTTATTTGTAAAGATAGTGCCACGGCACTGTAGCGCTCATCTGGCTATAACTGGAGAAAGTGGCTGCGAGAAATTTTTACTGAAGAACTGCAATAGATGATTTTCTAACTTGCGTTGTCTCCCCTGAACAAAATGGCAACATAGTCGATTTCACAGGAGGTCAAGCTGCAAATTCATGATTGTAATTGGAGGTTATGGAATAAAGGCAATTATACCAAAATATAATGTGTGATTGTCAGTAAGCTGTATAAGCAATAACCAGAACCAATTTTTATTAAGTGATTGCAGTCGTTCGTCCGTCTGTCCACTTCGTGTCCGGACAGTACATTGGACAGTTTTTAACTCAAGAACAATTCAACCGATTAACTTCAAACTTAGCAGATGGCTGGGATCTCAGAAGAAAGTCACTCATTTTTCGGCACAACTATGCCACCGGATAGACAATTTGCAACATTGTCCTTCACAATTATATCTCCTTCACATCAACAACACCACACTCCCAGCAACAATTTACCATCACACAAAATATATATGGTGATTATATCCCGTGTGTGACAGTGTGAGAAGTCCATTTCCAGACAAGCTTTTTGGCGGGGGACCTGCGAGCTACTCAGCTTGTATCACAGTACCAGTTATACGTGTATGTATTATACAGCAAACGGTCCCAAAAATTGATTAAACTCAATTTGCACTGCCAAAAGCATGCTAAAAACTAAATTTGCCAGAAAAAAACTCAATTTGACCATGAATGGTCTTAAACGAAATGACTTCTATGAATCTCTGCACCATGTCAGATATACAGTAAATTACCCGGGAACTTGAGGCCACTGATACGAGATTGCCATAATTGTCGTATCCCTACGCTGTTGAGAAAAGATAGTGCCACGGCACTGTAGCGCTCATCTGGCTATAACTGGAGAAAGTGGCTGCGAGAAATTTTCACTGAAGAACTGCAATAGATGAGTTTCTAACTTGCGTTGTCTCCCCTGAACAAAATGGCAACATAGTCGATTTCACAGGAGGTCAAGCTGTAAATTCATGATTGTAATTGGAGGTTATGGAATAAAGGCAATTATACCAAAATATAATGTGTGATTGTCAGTAAGCTGTATAAGCAATAACCAGAACCAATTTTTATTATGTGATTGCAGTCGTTCGTCCGTCTGTCCACTTCGTGTCCGGACAGTACATTGGACAGTTTTAACCTACGATTCCAATATTTTGTGGGTATATGCACCAGGGGGAGACATGTCGAGTACGAAATATGTGCGACTGGGTTGTTACGATGGCAATGAGATGTAACAGGATATTTTTCCAATGAAAGTAATCTCTGGTGAGGTATGGCCTAACCAAGACATACCCCCATCTGTCTGCGAAGATGTAAAAGATAGTGCCATGGCACTGTAGGTCATCTGTCTGTAACTGGAGAAAGTAGCTGTGAGAAATTTTTACTAAAGAACTGCAATAGATGAGTTTCTAACTTGTGTTGTCCCCCCTGAACACTATAAAATGATCCATGCAGTTATTTCCTGAGATTTTATGATAAAGTTTCATGGGAAATTCAAGATGCGGCAATATTGGATTTTCGAAATGAACCAAAAAAAGGTATCTTGCACAACTGGATCACAAGGGGAACCTGTGTATCAACATCCATGCAGTAATATCCTAAGAATTCACGATAACAACATTTCATGGGGAAATCCAAGATGCCCACCTGGTGGCCATATTGAATTTTTCAATCAGACCATATATGGTATCCTGCACAGCTAGACCCCAAGGGCAACCTCTGTACCAAATTTGAGAAAGATCCATGCAGTAGTTCCTGAGAAATCATGATAACAATGTTTCATCTGGAAATCCAAGATGGCCGCCTGGTGGCCATATTGGATTTTTCAATCAGACTACAGATTGTATCTTGCGCAACTAGACCCCAAGGGGAACCTCTGTACCAAATTTGAGAAAGATCCATGCAGTACTTCCTGAGAAATCGAGATAACAATGTTTCATCTCGAAATCCAAGATGGCCGCCTGGTGGCCATATTGGATTTCTGAATCAGACCACAAAAGCATCTTGCACAACTAGACACTAAGGGGAACCTGTGTATCAAATTTGAGAAAGATCCATGCAGTACTTCCTGATAAATCACGATAACGAAGTTTCATAGGGAAATCCAAGATGGCTGCCTGGTGGCCATATTGGATGTTCGAATCAGAGCAGAAAAGGTATCTTGCACAACTAGACCCCAAGGGGAACCTGTGTGCCAAATTTGAGGAAGATCCACAAAGTAGTTCCCGAGAAATTGCAATAACAATGTTTCATGGGGAAATCCAAGATGGCCGCCTGGTGGCCATATTGGATTTGTGAATCAGACCACAACAGGTATCTTGCACAACTAGACCCCAAGGGGAACCTGTGTACCAAATTTGAGAAAGATCCATGCAGTAGTTCCTGAGAAATCGTGATAACAATGTTTCAATGGCAAATTCAAGATGGCCGCCATGGCGGCCATATTTAAAATCGTATCGGCACCGCATGAACAAATTCTGGTGTACTCATTGGGGGGAACATGCATGCCAAGTTTCAGCTTAATCGGCCAAGCGGTTTCAGAGAAGAAGATGTTTACGCACGACGCACAACGCACAACGGACGATGGACGACGGACGACGGACAGTCAGGCCATGACATAAGCCCATCGGGCCTTCGGCCCAGATGAGCTAAAAAGGGGCATAACTCTGCAAAATATTGTCCGAGATGACTCATTTTCGATAGGCTTCTGATTTACGTGAAGATAAATAGATGTAACAAGTTTGGTTGCCATGCATGAAACGGTTCTGTAGATATCGCGGTAACGGACGGACGGACGGACGGACGTACGGCAATACTGACGAATGCCACATTGTGTGTCTTTAGTATTGTGTGGCTCTCAGCCAAAACACTGTGTGGCTCAGCAAAAAGTGTACCTAAAATCACACACTTGTGTGAACATCATGGAAACACACAAAAAATGGGCATCATGGAAACACACAAAACATGGGTGAGTGAATAACGTTGCTTTCAACAATATTTCAGCTTTATCACGACGAACATGGACATCATGGAAACACACAACACATGGACATAATGGAAACACACAAATCATGGACATCATGAGGAACACACAAAACATGGACATCACGGAAACACTCAACACATGGACATGATGGGAACACACAAAACATGGACATGATGAGGAACACACAACACATGGACATCATGAAAACACACAAAACATGGACAATATGGAAGCACACAAAACATGGACATCATGAGGAACACACAACACATGGACATCATGAAAACAGACAAAACATGGACATTATGGAAACACACAGAACATGGACATTATGGAAACACACAAAACATGGACATTATGGAAACACACAAAACATGGACATCATGAAAACACACAAAACATGGACATTATGGAAACACACAAAACATGGACATGACGAGGAACACACAACACATGGAAACACACAAAGCATGGACATCATGGAAACACACAAAACATGGACATCATGAAAACACACAAAACATGGACATTATGGAAAAACAAAACATGGACTTGATGAGGAACACACAACACATGGAAACACACAAAACATGGACATGATGAGGAACACACAACACATGGACATCAACACACAAAATATGGACATTATGGAAACACACAAAACACGGACATCATGAGGAACACACGACACACGGACATCATGGAAACACACAAAACATGGACATGACGAGGAACAAACAACACATGGGCATCATGAAAACACAAAACATGGACATTATGGAAACACACAAAACATGGACATGACGAGGATCACACAACACATGGAAACACACAAAGCATGGACATCATGGAAACAACACAGGGACATCTCGGAAACACACAACACATGGACATCATGGAAACACACAAAACATGGACATGTTTCTCTTGTGTCCATGGATTGTGTGTTTCTTAATGTCCATGGATTATGTGTTTCCTTCATTGGTCTGTAAAATTGTGTTTTATGTTTTCCCTGTCTATGATTTGTGTGTTTCTCGTGCCCATGATTTATGTGTTTCTCTTGTGTCCATGGATTGTGTGTTTCTTAATGTCCATGGATTATGTGTTTCCTTCATTGGTTGTTTCTTGTGTCCATGATTTATGTGTTTCTCTTGTGTCCATGGATTGTGTGTTTCTTAATGTCCATGGATTATGTGTTTCCTTCATTGGTCTGTAAAATTGTGTTTTATGTTTTCCCTGTCTATGATTTGTGTGTTTCTTGTGTCCATGATTTATGTGTTTCTCTTGTGTCCATGGATTGTGTGTTTCTTAATGTCCATGGATTATGTGTTTCCTTCATTGGTCTGTAAAATTGTGTTTTATGTTTTCCCTGTCTATGATTTGTGTGTTTCTCGTGTCCATGATTTATGTGTTTCTCTTGTGTCCATGATTTATGTGTTTCTCTTGTGTCCATGGATTGCGTGTTGTGTCCATGGATTGTGTGTTTCCTTCATTGGTCTTTAAAATTGTGTTTTATGTTCTCCCTGTCTATGATTTGTGTGTTTCTCTTGTGTCCATGATTTATGTGTTTCTCTTGTGTCCATGGATTGTGTGTTTCTTAATGTCCATGGATTATGTGTTTCCTTCATTGGTTGTTTCTTGTGTCCATGATTTATGTGTTTCTCTTGTGTCCATGGATTGTGTGTTTCTTAATGTCCATGGATTATGTGTTTCCTTCATTGGTATGTAAAATTGTGTTTTATGTTTTCCCTGTCTATGATTTGTGTGTTTCTCGTGTCCATGTTTTATGTGTTTCTCTTGTGTCCATGATTTATGTGTTTCTCTTGTGTCCATGGATTGCGTGTTTCTTAATGTCCATGGATTATGTGTTTCCTTCATTGGTCTGTAAAATTGTGTTTTATGTTTTCCCTGTCTATGATTTGTGTGTTTCTTGTGTCCATGATTTATGTGTTTCTCTTGTGTCCATGGATTGTGTGTTTCTTAATGTCCATGGATTATGTGTTTCCTTCATTGGTCTGTAAAATTGTGTTTTATGTTTTCCCTGTCTATGATTTGTGTGTTTCTCGTGTCCATGATTTATGTGTTTCTCTTGTGTCCATGATTTATGTGTTTCTCTTGTGTCCATGGATTGCATGTTTCTTAATGTCCATGGATTGTGTGTTTCCTTCATTGGTCTGTAAAATTGTGTTTTATGTTCTCCCTGTCTATGATTTGTGTGTTTCTCTTGTGTCCATGATTTATGTGTTTCTCTTGTGTCCATGGATTGTGGGTTTCTTAATGTCCATGGATTATGTGTTTCCTTCATTGGTTGTTTCTTGTGTCCATGATTTATGTGTTTCTCTTGTGTCCATGGATTGTGTGTTTCTTAATGTCCATGGATTATGTGTTTCCTTCATTGGTCTGTAAAATTGTGTTTTATGTTTTCCCTGTCTATGATTTGTGTGTTTCTCGTGTCCATGATTTATGTGTTTCTCTTGTGTCCATGATTTATGTGTTTCTCTTGTGTCCATGGATTGCGTGTTTCTTAATGTCCATGGATTGTGTGTTTCCTTCATTGGTCTGTAAAATTGTGTTTTATGTTCTCCCTGTCTATACCAATCATCCAGTACCACCCCCCCCCCACTAATGCAATTAGTCTTTGATATTGTTAAAAACATACAGATATGTGGCTGTTTTTAATGTAAAATCAGAGTGTATAATTTGAACTAAATTATAGGCAAGGTTTAAATAGTGGCCTTGTAAACTGAATAAGTTTGAAACAAAGTATTCAAATGGAAATTTATTGAATTACTGTCATCAGAGAATTAATTGCTATCAGGGAATTAATTTTTAAAAATCGACCATAGAGGTCCATGTCCCCCGCTAGCAGCACCAGTTATGGTGGATTACATCCACCATAACTGGCGCTGCTGCTGCGGGGGCCATGGACCTCTATGGTCGATTTTTTGGAGTCGATGATATCTCATATCATTGATAACAGTATGATTTGAAAATGGAGATATCGCTGATGAGCTTAACATAAATCTAATACAGCAGATGGCACCCATATTGGATTATGCACATCCATAAAACATAATACATGACTGTCCTCTCACTAAGGTCAAGGGACTCCCCAAGTTTGAAGTACAGATCAGTTGAATCGTACTCCAGCTATTGTCCGGACAAGATCAAACTGCTTACAATCCAATATGGCTGACGGCGGCCATATTAGATTACGTACATTGCTGAAAAACAATCCCAACTGTCCTCTCACCAATGTCAAGGCACACCCCAAATTTGAAGTTGATCGATTAAATCGTTCACGAGTTATTGTCCGGACAAGAAAATCTAAGATCCAACTACTTATAATTCAATATGGCTGACGGTGGCCATATTGGATTATGCACATCGCTGAAAAAAAATCCAAACCGTCCTCTCACCGATGTCAAGGCACTCCCCAAGTTTGAAGTAGATCAGTTGAATCGTACTCCAGTTATTGTCCGGACAAGATCAAACTGCTTAAAATCCAATGAAATCCAGTATGGCTGATGGTGGCCATATTGGATCAAGCACGTCCTTGAAAAACAATCCTAATCCTCCTCTCAACAATGTCAAGGTACTCCCCACATATGAAGTAGATCGGTTGAATCGTTCTCGAGTTGTTGTCCGGACAAGATCCAACTGCTTATAATCCAATATGGCTGACGGCGGCCATATTAGATTATGCACATTGCTGAAAAACAATCACAACCGTCCTCTCACCAATGTCAAGGCACACCCCAAGTTTGAAGTTGATCGGTTAAATCGTTCACGAGTTATTGTCCGGACAAGAAAATCTAAGATCGAACTGCTTATAATCCAAAATGGCTGACAGCGGCCATATTTGATTACGCACATTGCTGAAAAACAATCCCAACCGTCCTCTCACCAATGTCAAGGCACACCCCAAGTTTGAAGTTGATCGGTTAAATCGTTCACGAGTTATTGTCCGGACAAGAAAATCTAAGATCGAACTGCTTATAATCAAAATGGCTGACGGCGGCCATATTTGATTACGCACATTGCTGAAAAACAATCCCAACCGTCCTCTCACCAATGTCAAGGCACACCCCAAGTTTGAAGTTGATCGGTTAAATCGTTCACGAGTTATTGTCCGGACAAGAAAATCTAAGATCGAACTGCTTATAATCCAAAATGGCTGACGGCGGCCATATTTGATTACGCACATTGCTGAAAAACAATCCCAACCGTCCTCTCACCAATGTCAAGGCACACACCAAGTTTGAAGTTGATCGGTTAAATCGTTCACGAGTTATTGTCCGGACAAGAAAATCTAAGATCGTACTGCTTATAATCCAAAATGGCTGACGGCGGCCATATTGGATTACGCACATTGCTGAAAAACAATCCCAATCGTCCTCTCGCCAATGTCAAGGCACACCCCAAGTTTGAAGTTGATCGGTTAAATCGTTCACGAGTTATTGTCCGGACAAGAAAATCTTACGGAATTACGGAATCACGGAATCACGGACACCGGTGTTTCTAAGTCCCCCCCCTACTAAGTAGCGGGGGACAATAAATTTCGAATTGAAGAGGGTTTTTGCTGTGAAATACTTCTTCTACACATGATAGATGCTGTATTTATTATTAATTATTAAATTCTAACCCAATTGTAAATGAACATGAAGGAAATTAGTAAGTTTTACTCATGAAAATGTAACCTATTTTAATTATTTGCCCTCAAAATATAGACAAGGGCTGGTCATGCTAAACAACTAATCAAGTGACAATGGCCTTTATAAAATACTATAACATTATTGTATGGTCATAAATATTAATTTGTAATTAGCCTTGAAGAGAAACACAATGACAAACCTCAAATAACTGAGGCTAAGAAATCGCAAGGTTATGAAGGCATTGTTCCAATGCATAGTGGCTGAATATTGAACTAGCAATAGTTTATATAGCTTTACTTGGATGCTGTTCATGTCATTCCTTTTCCGAAATTAATCTATTCTATTTTAATATAAATTGTGGACTGTAGTTGAAGGTAAACCTCTAGGTTCGTTAGTTTAAAACT
>JAVTVY010054219.1:0-30923 GCA_036873755.1 Hanleya hanleyi
AGACCAAGTACGTGTCTTTGGTCTAGGTTTGAGCGGGCATTTCATTGAGGTACGTGTATACGGTGAGTGAAGAGACTCGGCCAACACGTATAGATTATGACTATAAGTTCTATGAGCATAATGCATGAAAGTGGCTTTGAACACCGTATTAGCCAATCAGTGGCCTAGAATGGAGCCAAAGGTAACCCATCCATGTCCAGAAAAACATTACCCGGGAACCCAGATGTAGGCGCGGACGTCAGCGAAAGCACACCGTGAGTACCCCAATTCGATTGGCTGATTGTTCGATCGCTGATTGGTTCTTTTTCTCGACCGCTGATTGGCGCTTTTTCTCGACCGCTGATTGGTCCAAATGGAACTGCCCATCTTTCCCAGGTTCATCTAGAATCCCCTTCTTTTTTTTTTTTTGTGCTCAAGCTCTGACTATAGCGATACCGCAACATTGTCTCATTGGACATTGGACCGTCTGACCTGGAGGTGACCCTTTGACCTTTTGACCCGCGTCCGCGCGCGCGCGCACTGCCGGGGATGACGCGGGATGACGCGCGCGCGCGCGCGCGCGCTGCGGGGCGGGAAAACACCCCGGCGGTTGAACATTGGAACTCTTGTGGGTTTGGAGGATGAACATACGGACGTCTAAGGGAAAAAATTGGAACTCTTCTATGTTTGGAGGTAGTGTTTAGTGAAAACCCGGAAGTGACGTCACAACCCACGTGACCTGCGTATATACTCCTGTAAAATAGAGCCGATTTTATTTCTTTGGAAGGGGCAAGGTCAATAGGACTTGCGCTTTTTATACTACTAAACTGTGAAGTAGATTACATCTTACATAGGCCTTAAGGCCGTGATATGCATATGAAGTATTCTGGGGCATGGTCAGTACTTTCCAATTTTCCCTTCGTCTACTACTCGCCGATTTTTATTATTTTTTTATTATTATTTATTTATTTATTTATTTATTTATTTATTTCCTCGAGAGCTTTAAAATAAGACCTCACTCTACCCCATCGGGCCACTAGTGCTCCACCTAGACTCCAACATGTCCACCCCGTATGGATTTATACATACTAATATCCCAGTATATGAGTGTATATGGGTCTATATGGATCTATATACAAGCCTACGCGGTACTTTCATAGTTTTTTTCCATCGTATTCTACATGATCAACCTCATAGCTCATAGTAAAAGCCATAAAAAAACCCGACCACCCCTATACCCATACAGGCCAAATATAGCGGACATCATCTTGGCCTGGGAATTGGTCTAGTCCGAGTTGTCTCCCTTGCACCAAAGCGTATAGATGGGACTGTGGTTTGAACGACGTTATTATCCGGGCAAATTGACCTTGAGCAGCCATTTTGTTACAATTTTCTTGCTGTTTTACCGCGCCCCGGGTAGGCATACGGAGGACGATTTCACTGATCATTGTGTTGTTTTCTGAGCTGGGGAACATTCTCTGTCGCAGTTTATAACGGAACTTTCTTCCTTTCGGTGTCCGCTGAGATGAATAATGTGACGAAACTCTGCATCATTTCTTCGCCTGCATGTATACCCGTCACACGTGGACTATAATCGAGGGAGTGTGCTGTGTTGTGTTCGAGCGGACGCATAAATTTGTGTGATATCAGACAGGAAACGTGAAAATTGATATTCTTTCACAGATTTCGAAGTGTATACAGTTCTGGTGAGCTGAACGCAGCCTTTATGAGCAGCGATTGAACGATGATGTAGGCCACCGAACAGGTTTTGTGGAATCAACATTCTGTAACACTCCCCCTCCCCCTTGACTGGAGGGATTTTATCGGACATCTGCAGTACGGAACGCTATTTGTTGCATACATTCGCTTATCGTGGCAGTCCGTATAATTTGTCAATTTTTGTGTTTGGTTTCGTGAGAGAGGACGACATTGGTTTTCATCAGTGCAAAACTCCCGCCCCCCCGACCCGCACCACAACAGTGAAAGCTGGTGGATGAAATTCTACTCCACGGAACGGTAACGAATGAATGGAATATCTTACCAAACTCTCAGGTAGGATGTGGGTTTCAGGAGTTCACCGGGTGTGACAATTTCTTTATAATGATTTGTGATAAAAAGCGGGTAAAACCTAATGTCAAAATCTCGTTGAAGGTCACGGAGATGTCGATTTATTGCTGATCAGCTGATTTCCAGGACAGACAGACATTATCTCGGCTCTTTTCTCTTCGAAATTCTTGTAATTTTCTCAATACAAATAAATATTTAAATTGACTCTGAGTTTTCTGTTGGCATTATTTCAGCAATATTATGCACTAAAATCTGATGATTCGAAATAAAACTAGGAAATTTTTTATCTTTGGGCAATGGTAACACAACACTATACAGTGTGCATGGAAAAAAATTTTTTAGCAGATACCACCATATTGCACTGACTGACACCGGTCACACAGGCCGCCATTTTGAACCCAGCACCCACCATCCACACACAGGCCGCCATTTTGAACCCAGCACCCACCACCCACACACACACGCCGCCATCTTGTACCCAGCTCCCACCACCCGCAAGCCGTCTAGACTATAAATAACGTGTAGTATGTTCCCATTTATTCACAAAATACGATTATAACGACTTCGGCTGCAGAAACTCCACCACAACGATGCCAACACGAAGCCGAGGTATCCCGCCTCAACGAACAGATTAACGGTATGAGACATGGATGAAATGAAGGCGGAGATTTCCAGACAGAACAAACAACGCCATAAAGAAGAAAAAAAATCAAGATGCAGCGTGTGTACAGATGAAGAGAGCCAGTACGCAGTATATTGAAAAAAATGGGCAAGGGAGGGGAGGGGGAGGGGGGAAGGTTGGTGGAAGAGCCAAAATTTTTTTTTTATTTTAAAAAAAAGGAAAAAAAGATTCATGGAGCCAAAAAAAATCTTTTTCATTTTCTCTGTTTTTTTAACAATTAAAAATTGAAATTATTGAAAAAAAAGGGGTAACAGGGGGAGGGGGAGGATTGGTGGAAGAGCACCAACATTTTTTTTTTTTAAAATGGACCAATGGGGTCGAGTGAGGTATCAAATTGAAGGTCAGGTGAAGGAGCATCTAATGGGCTGGGTGTGGGGTTGACATATCGGCCTTCTGCGCATGCGCGGCGGCCGAAGGGTATGAAAATAGCCTTTTTGGAGCTAGGAGAGCCCCTAATGGACCAATGGGGTCGAGTGAGGTATCAAAGTGAAGCTTAGGTGAAGGAGCATCTAATGGACTGATTCCATACCCAGGTCACGCCCGATTCACGCAGACCGGAAGTGACGTCATACACCTGCGCACAACCGTGATGGAAAAAAACCCAGAACCAAGTGAGTACATGCATTCCATACAGGCAGACGAGGTCAAAATACTCGCTTCTGATTGGCTGTCAAAGGTGACGATATGCAAATTTTTGAGGTCAAAGGTCAATGGTAGTGAATATACACACTCTATACTGGATATGACCTTGAACTGATCACGTGACCTCCCCGTGATGACAAATACCCAGAACCAAGTCAGTACATGCATTCCATAGTCCCAGGTCACGCCCGATTCACGCAGACCGGAAGTGACGTCATACACCTGCGCACAACCGTGATGGAAAAAACCAGAACCAAGTCAGTACATGCATTCCATACAGGCAGAATGCAGGCAGGCAGACAGGAAGGCAGGCAGGCAGGGAGGCAGGCAGGCAGGTCAGGTCAGGTAAGTCAGATTGCAATGAATACACCCCTTTCCCTAAAAATCGACTCCTCTTATACGTTTTTCTACAATCCGCCATCTTGTACCCAGCACCCACCATCCACACAGGCCGCCATTTTGAACCCAGCAACCACCATCCACACACAGGCCGCCATTTTGAACCCAGCACCCACCATCCACACACAGGCCGCCATTTTGAACCCAGCACCCACCATCCACACAGGCCGCCATTTTGAACCCAGCACCCACCATCCACACAGGCCGCCATTTTGAACCCAGCACCCACCATCCACACAGGCCGCCATTTTGAACCCAGCACCCACCATCCACACACAGGCCGCCATTTTGAACCCAGCACCCACCATCCACACAGGCCGCCATTTTGAACCCAGCACCCACCATCCACACAGGCCGCCATTTTGAACCCAGCACCCACCACCCACACATTAGGCCGCCATCTTGTACCCAGCACCCACCATCCACACAGGCCGCCATTTTGAACCCAGCAACCACCATCCACACACAGGCCGCCATTTTGAACCCAGCACCCACCATCCACACACAGGCCGCCATTTTGAACCCAGCACCCACCATCCACACAGGCCGCCATTTTGAACCCAGCACCCACCATCCACACAGGCCGCCATTTTGAACCCAGCACCCACCATCCACACAGGCCGCCATTTTGAACCCAGCACCCACCATCCACACACAGGCCGCCATTTTGAACCCAGCACCCACCATCCACACAGGCCGCCATTTTGAACCCAGCACCCACCATCCACACAGGCCGCCATTTTGAACCCAGCACCCACCACCCACACATTAGGCCGCCATCTTGTACCCAGCACCCACCATCCACACAGGCCGCCATTTTGAACCCAGCACCCACCACCCACACATTAGGCCGCCATCTTGGTCCCACCCCCCCCCATCCACCAATCACACACACGCTTACACACAACCAATTGTGACGTCATAGTTACATCCGGGTGAAATTTGACTCAATTTACGCTTTGTACACTACTAAGCTGTCTATTTTACAGTCCTTCTCCGTGATATTGAGAACATTCTCAATTCACGTTATTGTAGACTACACGAATGTTTCTAAACAAAATATCAAATATTCAGCTCTCGTGACAAGGAGTCTATGTATTCGAACTAGCGTAACATTCACAATTGATGGCCAGTCGATACCGGTCAAGCGTTTAATGATGAATGATACACAGTTAATTAGTCTATAGGTAGCGGTGTTACCACTCAGTCCTACTTTTGTGACATCACAGCAGGGGCACCATCTTTAACATTCAGATGAAATTATAAGTTTTCCCATACTCAATAATGATTTTGAAAAATTTATCCAAAATATGTATAAGTGCGTTCCTGGTATCATATTCGTATGGCGGGCGTTCTATGTGGATAGCTTACGTATGGAAATTAGCAAAAATTATACTGACAAATGTCTCCTGGTAATTATTATATCTTGAAATGGTTCCATTTGTTCAAATTTCTAACTTCACAAGTGTCATGACACCTGATCTCAATGAGGATGTATTACAACAGCTTTTCATTATTTATGCATCCTGTACCTAAATTACGACCAGAAAAAAAAATGTCAAAGTAAGAAAAGCTAAAATGAAAGCAGCTTCAGGTGCAGGCAGTTTCTTCGCTTTTACGGATATTTCCAATCACATTTTTTCTATTTTAAGCAAAGGAATTTGAAATCCATTATATGGTACACGGATATCGGGTACACGATAATCAATCTGTCAAAAATCGATACATTTTTGTCCTTTTATTACTTGAGATTTCAGTTTATGTCGTGATTATCTCGAATATGTTACGAATTGCCTTTTTTTTATCACTGTGACGTCATCAACGCAGTATTCAATTTGTTTTTCTTTAGATTTTCTGGTAAACCTTGACAAAACAAAAAAAGTGTGCAACCTTTTAACCCCCTCGCTCTGATGATAAGGAAAATAGTAAGAGGAAGGACAGGTTTCCTTCATTGTCAGCCCAATTTTAACAAGACTGCGTTACATTCTTCTTCTGTTTTAACGATTTTCACATCTACCTCATTCTAAAGGAATGAAAGCCGGATCGTTGAAACAAATGAAACGAAAACGCAGGTGTTAACACTGGAGGCGAAAAATGAAACATATGTGATCGAAATTGGGGTAATCAAACCCCATCTTAATTTTATTATTTTCTGGTGGCAATGACATAATATTGATAATATCCAAAGATAATAATAATATTACCAATACTATTAATAATATTAATTATCGTAATTTTAAATCGTAGTACATGATGCACGAAGTACTCGATCACGAATGGCATATCTTAGCGCGTTTATCACAAGGTCCCTAACAGGCTTCCAACATTCCAAAATATTTTTTTTTCGTCTAATATAAAAATATAAAATCAGCTCTATAGGTTGCTGAACAGAAAGTGATATAAAAATATATTTGTTTCGAGATTTAAGCATTTAAAAACAGCTGTTCATCAAACACATTCTGGTCAATTGTTCAAGTAATGAACTTAAATAAATAATATTACAAAATTAGTAGATTTGCATTGCGCTGTAAATCGTTTAAGTTGGGTGTAGAAATTACCGGTCATAAATTGAAGAAAATTGCATCTGATTCAAAAACTCCTGCCCTATTGAGCATGAAGTCATGAAATTTGAACACAACGCTGTACACATGTAGATCTAAATAAGTGTGCTCCATTTTTCTAAGTTTGCGTGCGTTTCAAAGTAATCCACGCTTTTAGTTGAAGGGATAACGTCTTCTAGATTGATTCGAAATTTTGAACTTTTAACTAGCATAAAATCAATTCCAGAACGAAATTAAACAAAATGAGGCAATGTTTTTGGTTTGAACACTATATTGTAAGAATCTAATAGTTCAAATATATTTGTTGTTGAAGTTCAGAAGTTATTAGCAAGGAAACTTATAGACCAAATTTTAACAAACCTCTCAATTAAATTTAAAAAAAACCAGATTCTAATTCCCTGAATGAACAGCGTTCATAAAATATTTAATTTGTTTCGATCAGTTTATTGATATCATTTTAATTGAACTGATGAATTATACAAAATCGTTTCGCTATAGTAATCCTGGAGTGAGAGAGTGAGTATGATTTAACGTCGTTTTCAACATTTTTTCAGTCATATCACGACGGTGCCTACATGTGCCAGAATACGAGAGTGTCCACAGTTTCTATTATCCTAGACACTGATCAGCCAAGCCAGTACAGCACCAGCACTGGAACCTTCACCCTACAAGACCTGGGGAGTATGCCAATGAGAGCATCTACTAAACTTTGTACACTGTTTTAGCCAGGACATTCTTAGTCGTCACATCGGTACTTTATTATGGACACAACTGACAGTACCAAAGTTGAAGCTACTGTGTCTAAAATATAGAATGACCTCCAGACTGAAAAACTACTAGTAGGATTGTCTTGTGCTTCACATATCGACTCAACTGTATCCGCCGACGGCGGTCATTCTTGTGCTTCATATTTGTGCACATATTCCAGTGACTGAAGATAGCGTATATCGGACGTCGATGACGTCATGCAATATTGCGCACAATAGACGTGACGTAGAAAACAGACGTCCTGGCGTTCTTGAACGTTCTGACGTCATTTGTTTACGGTAGCAACGTCAAGAAAGCAAGGAAGCACACCGACAGAAAGCAGCATTGTCAACACGCTCCTGATTCTTTTCGAGAATTTTGAAAATATGGCACAATTTCACAGTATAGAACGTGAATACATGAGTCAAGTTTCCGTTGGGGATCATTTTGATGTAAGTTTCGCCGCACATCGTTTCCGATTTGTTCTGGAATTCATGTTTTAATCAACCTCCTATTCATGATTTGCGTCAACAACAGTCGCCTTCATGTTCAATCCCATTGTATTTGCAGACCCCGAATCAAGCCGAAGGCCAATCTGCAAAGAGACGGAGGCTATTTCGGTAAATAAAGTACATTGCGTTTCATTTTACATGTCACTCGAACTATTGTTGAACGACCCATCACCATTTCTCATTCCTAAACGATCCATTTCGACGATCATCCTTGGCACACCACAGAGCAAGGAATGTACAATGACAATATCACAGAATGCAGGAGTGAGAACCTCGAATTTGTTTGTTGAATACAAATGTCATCACAATTAATAGTTCGTACGTTCCTCTCAAAAGGGCCCGAATTTCGTGAGCAATTCAAAACTATTGGTGTACCTGAGATGTCCGTTTGACAAGAAACAAAAGATTGCCACAATTGATGTCACTGGTCGCTTTTTGCTAGCCTAGATACTTGACTTGAAGATGTGAAAATTGAAAATACCTTTACTTTTTTTCTCTGACAGTTCTTCCACATCTGAAAACGAAAACAATGATTCCACAGCCTGGTATAAGAACATTAAGGTTGTGGATGTCAGATCGATTGCAGAAAAACGCAAGACACCAACAAGAAGTGAAGGTGAGGACATAATATCATGAGATTTGATATTGACCATTTCTGAAACAAATACTACATGTAGTCGTTCGAGCTAAATTGATGAACATTCAAGTTTGTTATACAAGCGTCAAGTCCCTCATTCAATATTCAGTCGTCGTCCATTGCAGAAGTTCCGTGTCCACAAAGAGAACTAATTCGTATAACAGCATTAGCATCAAATAAAAACAAAATCATAGTATGCATATAATCGTAGGCTACATTCCTGTAAGAGAGAAGCGGTCAACAGTTTTCATATGATGTTTGTTGTAAACGACGGAACTACGTTGCCCTTTTCTTCTCCGTAAGACACTTGGACTTCCAATGATCAACCGTTGCCTTGCATTCTATACCTACATGTACCACAAATTGCTGACCATCTTGAGACGGTCAGGACCACGTTAAAATTTCAACATGGAGTCTCGATCTGCCGCATATCATTTATTGGGGAGTACTTACCTAGTAGGAACGTATAACTCAAACTTAGAACAAGGTCAAGGTCAATGTTTTTTTTTGCTTTGTTGTTTTTTTAGTGCAACAAATTACTTGCAAAACTATGTTAAATTATTAGACGCTGTCATTTTGGAGGCCAAATTTTAGAGGCCCAACCTAGCCACACACTACAGCATAGATACCGTTACGATTACGGGAAAATTAATGATAAGTCACTGCTTAGGTTTTGTTTTCAATAAAACTTGCAACATGTTCATGTTAAACAAGAACCCATATAGGGCTTCAAATTACGCGATCCCACATGGGGAAAACATGAAATAAAATTTAGGACGAACTTTTGTTGCTGAACAATAATTGCCCCCTCAATGTGATGTGCTGGACTTTGTCGGTCTTGGACTTGACAAAATCAAGCGTTTTTGTTTTCTTTCCGGCAAGATCAACCTACCTATCAGTATTTTGAAATTCAAGCTTCAGTGATATTGACCTTTTGGCCTCAAAATGAACTGGAGATAATATAGCACTGGCAACACAGTTAATAATGTTAACACGGTTGAGAATAATGGCCAGTGCTTAGGATTTTATGTTAAGAAAATCGTCATGTTTGATAACATTGAAAACTGCATTTGCGTACACTTCGCCATCCATAAGATGGCTTGCGAATCGTATGTCTCTGTTCGGCCTTCATCCGGCGGAGAGCAGACTCGAGAAATCTGATAAATTACAGGTTTTCATAACACTTCGGAAACAGATATTGCCTGAGCTTACAAAATATATAGGTATGAATAACTTTCGTATCATCCAAGAGGTGTGGTAGATCTGTAATTTTGAAAAAGTAGGACATCACATGACTCGAAAATGGCGAGTTACGTTGGGGTTACGTCGATAGACTTTAACTGATTGGCTGACGAAGTCAAGTCGTATTGATTTCTTGAAATTCCCTCTTGCAATTGCCGAAAGTAGGCTGAAAATGGATACACACGATCCCAGGTTCAGTCTTACCGCGTATAGATGACCGAGATGGTTACAGGTTGTGAAAACTGTTGTCACATTTGGAATTGGTGCCAACTGTCATACGAAATCAAGTTTGAGTTAATAACTCACTGAAGTTGAGTGAAGTTGATGAATGGGATGAATTTCCACTCCTGCTTGGATGAAATTTCACTGAAGTTTATTGAGAGTATGAACGACGATTGGATATTGAATGTCGGATCTGACGCCTGTTATTCAGTTTTTCTAGTTTTTGGACCACAGTGACCTTGACCTTTCACCTCAAAATCAATATGGATCTTTCTTGACCCATGGGTAACGTATATCCCGAAAACTCGTATCAACATAATAAACGGGCAGATCTCGCTATCGCAATATACGACGGGCATATAAAATATTTACTTCTTCGCGGGGGTACCTTAGCCTATAGTATTGGACCGACCCACGGAGGGTCAATTACTAGCTGATGCTGCAACAACAACATTTTCCTAGTTAGACGGCAGATTTTGTGATCGAAAACGAGGCCGGACTACGTCATGGGTCAACTGAGCCAGTCACGTGATTGTGTATCCGAATCCATCATTTCGTTTTCATAATTGACAGGCTTCTTAAACGTAATATTATCAAGGTTATGATAATATGCTACTTTTTTTATTTCCTTTCTCAGACAAAGGTTGTGGTTACCGTATGTCTCCGAACCCTGCCGAAACCGTCCGTGCCTCCTTCCACCAAAACTCCAGCGGTCAAGGATTATCTGAGTTCCGGGGAAGCCAGTGTACGACCATTGCCTTAAGCGCTATCATGGTGTCCACAACCCTGCCTGTTCAAACTTGGACCTCACGTGACATGGATGCCATCCTCAGGTTAGAGGTCACACAGGGTTTCTGGACGTTTGGCGATCATTTCAACGTATGTTAATCAAAACGTTTTACGACTTACACGTATGCACCATACAGATTCGTCGTTATTTTCTTAGCGACAAAATTACATTTTTTTAATTTTATCAGGATAATTCCTTCGAGTTTTACCTTCATCTTAGTATATGTACGACAATTGATTAGCTGAAACCTAATTCTGATACGAAACAAATAAATTTATTTTGTTTTCCTTCAGATATGGCGATAGAAGTCATCGCAAACTTATGACTGACCCAGACCGGAATAGTGTTGATGGGAAACTCGCACTTCACGAGATTCCGGTTGGTGAAATGGCAGTGTATCTCATGCCTGTCCCCAGCCACGACACTGATTGGTCCAATGGACGTTTCTCTCCCGCGAGGCAAGCTGTCACTGTGAACAAATCTGAGGAATACTACGGTCCGGTACGTTCTACAAAAAGAGCTTACGCAATGCAGATGGAGCTTCATGACACTCCGATGGAGGATGCGCTGAGTCGGATCATGAATGGTGACTATACCGGCGCCTTGGTCACTGTGGACAATGTGACCGGAGCTGTCATGAGAGACAATGATGGACGAATCCGGTTCTTCGATTCCCACGCCAATAACAAGATCGGCCGAGTGAACCCTGAGGGTACCGCTGTCCTACTCACCTTCGATACAGTACGAGATCTCGTGCGCCACATTCGAAGGAAAACGGACAATCCACAGAGTCGTTATGAGATGATTGGTATCAAGGCCGAGGTGCTGAAAAAGATAGCTGTATGTCGACCAATCAGGAGATCGTCTTAGAAAGGTCTTATCGGATGGAAAGCGACTTTCTTCTTCAATATCCTTCCGGCTATTTAGAATCCATATATTTTGTGATAATTTACACTTCAAATTATCTATTTTTGGACAAATTTGGATCATATTGAAGACTTTTATACGAAAATCAATTTGATCTTTTCAAATGGGATGCCGATATACCTTGATATAGTTTTACTGTCTATATTTTCTAGAAGAAATTTACTTCTGGTGGACTCCAAGCCCAAAGAAATGACCGATTGTTTTATATACTGTTTTCTAAAATATATACAACTATGAAACAACTCCGTGGTATTGGTTATTTTATTTTCCGTATCTTCTGCATAGAATGAATATCGTACACATTTAAGATATAGGAGTAGTGTAAAACGGACACTTTGCGCCAAATGAGCATGTTCAAATTATGGGACATCATCACCGGAATTGATGTCTTCACAGAAGTCACATAAACTGATCTCCAAAATGACCGAAAAAAATGTTCTTCGTACGGCAAAATAGCCTCGATGTAAATTTGTAAGTCCTTCTGGGATTTTACTCTACACGGAAGAGAAATTGCAAATATTCTGTATTGTCGTAAAGTTTACTTGAGAGTAATTCCTGTTTATTTTCATGAAAATATTTGTTATTGAAATCTGGCCAGTTTTTGTACCGCCACAACACCACAAGTGGTTACCGACTGATCATAAGAAATCCACCAACTAATCACGACAGAACGAACTGAGGAAATAACTATACACATTTTGACAATATGACACCACGTTATGTTATAATAATAGGAGGAGTCAACAGATGTCGATGTGTTCCTATATCAGTATGTTACAAGCGCCACACTGTGTTCGTCATACTCAAAATTTTCCTAAGAGTAAAAAGTCCTTTGCGACGGTAATGAGACTGATATTTTTTTTCAACCCGAAGCTTGCAAACCCAATTGTTTCTTAAAGTATAAATACTGAAATATCAGCCTGGAAAATATTACGACGGTCACTTACATAAGAATGAATTTATGGTCGATTAACTTGTACTCCCTGGGATATTTTGCTATTTTTGATGCATTTATAGTGATGATTTTCTCTCGTAACCAAACTATGACACCTCAAATCAGAATTATTCTCCACACAATGTATTAGAAAGTAGTTGCTTATTTGAAAAAAAAATCTAATTTGGCTTTGGTTTGAGGTGCTTGTTCTTGCTGCAAGAGGAAATCTTCCATCGAAAATGAAAAAATATACGGTAGCCCATAGGGATCATCGACTTTTTAATATACTTCTTTACATTTTTTAATACTTTTTCTGATTTTCTTCTGTATTTTCTCAATTTTTCGCCTATTTTCCACAAACAGATTCTAGTTTATAACATAATTTCTTCAGATTTCTGAAATTTCTAGTAACGTTGTCATAAATATCTGTATTAAATATTCCCCGAAAAGCAAAGAAAACACCTGAAAACCTTTACACCGCGAAAGGATTGAACAACAAATTATCTTTTTTACCGTCACACGCAAATAAGGTTTTCCAATGTTAACGGCACATATCCGTTCTCCATTGTGGTCAAACAATATAGACGTTGGTAATCAAATACATACATGATTTTTTTACTTCAATCTGTCACAACACCTAGCCGTACGAGAGATAGACACATGCGATAAGAATATACACTGCCCTCCAACCCAGGCTGTTCCGCTTTGTCGGTTATGCCTTGAGGTGAAATCCGTCAGGCCATAATATTCACAAAATAGAGAGGATCGACGGCCAGATCATGGTGTCAGGTGCATGGCAAGCGATGCATAACTGTAACCAGGCCATTGTTGATTAGTTGATTTATCAGGGATTTGTTGATGTACTGGTTAAATAGAATTTAATGGACTTGGGCGATTTTCAGATGGACAACAATTAACAGATACTAAATGTTAAATGTGTCGCCTAATTCAACATGCCAAGCATTGTGTCTCTATCATATTCAGCTGTAGATATATATATCTAGCACACGACCAACCACCTCACTGGGGTATGATAATATCCCAGCCATCAGTCGGATTTTCGGACAGGATTCCCGCACTGGCGGCACACCACCGGAAGTGACATGGTATATAGTAAAATCGACGTTTGCCGCACATTCCGATTACCGGTACACCTATGTTGACCTAGCGTTAAAAAGAATGATATAAAGATTATTTTCCTCGTTCATATAGACAGAGCATATGAAAAGAAGTTCGCTCATGTGCGTTGTTCTGTCAGATTCAAGGTGAACTGCGTGGGCGTGGGGTTCCCCTATACTTCAAAGCCATGTAGTAAAGGTCATCTTCCGCTATTGGGGGCAGTGTCACAGTGGAGTGAGCATGAGATATGGCGCATGCGCTGTGGCGAGGTTGGCGCACGACAAGCAGTGACACTTGTAGATCATTATTATGGCCGCTGTGACAAGCCGAAAACCATTTCCCGTTACTTATGAGTGATCTGTATGAGTCTTCACAAGCAGACAAACTTACTGTAGGAAGGTAATAGTTTTGTAATTAATTCTGCCATGAGAAGTCAAGGTTCTTTGAGAACTGCATCAATCGGTCTGATGGAAATATCAACCGGTATGTTATAACGTGCTAAATATCTGTACATTAATTAGATTGTTCAAAAATCGTACAAGGTCAGGTTTTATGTTTTTTCTCGTGAGATATGTATTTCTGTGCTGAGACAGAATGCCTATGGTACGGTTTCTGGAATCTCATGTGTATAAATCTACCAATGTAGCTTTGAAGGCTGGAAAGTACGGTGGCCCGTTAGGGCCATTGTCGTTTTCTTTCGATTTCCTATGTTTTTCTTCTATTTCCGAAGAAACCAACTTAATTTTCTAGATTTTCTTTGTATTTTCCAAGAAATCAACTGAATTTTCAGCGAATTCATAGCAATATTCTGCGAATTTTCCGTGTTCAACGACGTAAAAACAGAGACAAAGTCGAAGAAAAACCTATGAAATTCTTGAAAAACACCAATATTTCCTATTTTCCTCCGCGCATATAATATTTCCTCCGGGGATATAATCATTTCCTCCGCGGATATAATATTTCCTCCGCGGATATAATATTTCCTCCGCGGATATAATCATTTCCTCCACGAATATAATATTTCCTACGCGGATATAATATTTCCTCCGCGGATATAATCATTTCCTCCGCGGATATAATATTTCCTCCTCGGATATAATATTTCCTCCGCGGATATAATCATTTCCTCCGCGGATATAATATTTCCTCCGCAGATATAATATTTCCTCCGCGGATATAACCATTTCCTCCGCGGATATAATATTTCCTCCGCGGATATAATATTTCCTCCGCGGATATAATCATTTCCTCCGAGGATATAATATTTCCTCCGCGGATATAATATTTCCTCCGCGGATATAATCATTTCCTCCGCAGATATAATATTTCCTCCGCGGATATAATATTTCCTCCGCGGATATAATCATTTCCTCCGCGGATATAGTATTTCCTCCGCGGATATAATATTTCCTCCGCGGATATAATCATTTCCTCCGCGGATATAATATTTCCTCCGCGGATATAATATTTCCTCCGCGGATATAATCATTTCCTCCGCGGATATAATATTTCCTCCGCGGATAGAATATTTCCTCCGCGGATATAATCATTTCCTCCGCGGATATAATATTTCCTCCGCGGATATAATATTTCCTCCGCGGATATAATCATTTCCTCCGCGGATATAATATTTCCTCCGCGGATATAATATTTCCTCCGCGGATATAATCATTTACTCCGCGGATATAATATTTCCTACGCGGATATAATATTTCCTCCGCGGATATAATAATTTCCTCCGCGAGGATAGCAGCCTCCCTCGCGGATATAATATTTCTCCGCGGATATAATATTTCATAGCGGATATATGTTGTGCCTGCCAGTGAACATCGCGCGAGGATATAATATTTCCTCCGCGGATAGCAATATTTCCTCCGCTGGACCATAATCTTCACTCACGGATATAATATTTTCCTCCGCGGATCGCCATCATTCCCTGCACTCCGCGAGATGCCAATCAGAGCACCTCGCGGATATAATATTTCCTCCGCGAGATATAATATTTCCTCGCGGATATAATATTTTCCTCCGCGGATATAATATTCCCTCCGCGGATATAATATTCCTCCCGCGGATATAATCTCATTTCCTCCGCGGATATAATATTCCCTCCGCGGATATAATATTTCCTCCGCGGATATAATATTTCCTCCGCGGATATAATATTCCCTCCGCGGATATAATATTTCCTCCGCGGATATAATCATTTCCTCCGCGGATATAATATTTCCTCCTCGGATATAATATTTCCTTCGCGGATATAATCATTTTCTCCGCGTATATAATATTTCCTCCGCGGATATAATATTTCCTCCGCGGATATAATATTTCCTCCGCGGATATAATATTTCCTCCGCGGATATAATCATTTCCTCCGCGGATATAATATTTCCTCCGCGGATATAATATTCCTCCGCGGATATAATCATTTCCTCCGCGGATATAATATTTCCTCCGCGGATATAATATTTCCTCCGCGGATATAATCATTTCCTCCGCGGATATAATATTTCCTCCGCGGATATAATATTTCCTCCGCGGATATAATCACTTCCTCCGCGGATATAATATTTCCTCCGCGGATATAATATTTCCTCCGCGGATATAATATTTCCTCCGCGGATATAATCATTTCCTCCGCGGATATAATATTTCCTCCGCGGATATAATGTTTCCTCCGCGGATATAATCATTTCCTCCGCGGATATAATATTTCCTCCGCGGATATAATATTTCCTCCGCGGATATAATCATTTCCTCCGCGGATATAATATTTCCTCCGCGGATGTAATATTTCCTCCGCGGATATAATCATTTCCTCCGCGGATATAATATTTCCTCCGCGGATATAATATTTCCTCCGCGGATATAATCATTTCCTCCGCGGATATAATATTTCCTCCGCGGATATAATCATTTCATCCGCGGATATAATATTTCCTCCGCGGATATAATATTTCCTCCGCGGATATAATAATTTCCTCCGTGGATATAATACTTCCTCCGCGGATATAATATTTCCTCTGCGGATATAATATTTCCTCCGCGGATATAATCATTTCCTCCGCGGATATAATATTTCCTCCGCGGATATAATATTTCCTCCGCGGATATAATATTTCTTCCGCGTATATAATCATTTCCTCCGCGGATATAATATTTCCTCCGCGGATATAATCATTTCCTCCGCGGATGTAATATTTCCTCCGCGGATATAATATTTCCTCCGCGGATATAATCATTTCCTCCGCGGATATAATATTTCCTACGCGGATATAATATTTCCTCCGCGGATATAATCATTTCCTCCGCGGATATAATATTTCCTCCGCGGATATAATATTTCCTCCGCGGATATAATCATTTCCCCCGCGGATATAATATTTCCTCCGCGGATATAATATTTCCTCCGCGGATATAATCATTTCCTCGCGGATATAATATTTCCTCCGCGGATATAATCATTTCCTCCGCGGATATAATATTTCCTCCGCGGATATAATATTTCCTCCGCGGATATAATCATTTCTCCGCGGATATAATATTTCCTCCGCGGATATAATATTTCTCCGCGGATATAATCATTTCCTCCGCGGATATAATATTCCTCCGCGGATATAATATTTCCTCCGCGGATATAATCATTTCCTCCGCGGATATAATATTTCCTCCGCGGATATAATCATTTCCTCCGCGGATACAATATTTCCTCCGCGGATATAATATTTCCTCAGCGGATATAATCATTTCCTCCGCGGATATAATATTTCCTCTGCGGATATAATATTTCCTCCGCGGATATAATACTTCCTCCGCGGATATAATATTTCCTCCGCGGATATAGTCATTTCCTCCGCGGATATAATATTTTCTCCGCGGATATAATATTTCCTCCGCGGAAATAATCAATTCCTCCGCGGATATAATATTTCCTCCGCGGATATAATATTTCCTCCGCGGATATAATCATTTCCTCCGCGGATATAATATTGCCTCCGCGGATATAATTACTTTCCTCCGCGGAGGAAATCCACGTGACTTGAGTACTAGAAAGCCGGCAAATTCATTAGCATTTTTGATGCTGAGGAGTGAGGCTGATGTGCAGGTGATCATCACGATGGCGTCACTATGACGTCACATCCGGTGACATCCGGATCAAAGGTCACATCCGGTCACGTGGCAACCGGGTCACTTCCTGTGACGTCACGATGGCGTCATTATGACGTCACATCCGGTGACATCCGGGTCAAAGGTCACATCCGGTCACGTGGCATCCGGTAACATCCGGATCACTTCCTGTGACGTCGCTTCCGGTCACCTGGCGGCCCAGCAAGAGTTATCTGCCCCTACCTAAGACCCCAGTGACTTCCAATGTTAATCTCATGCAGGTATGGGAAAGGGGTCTTGAAGATGTCTTTGAACGCCACTATGAGATTCGCCCCCGTTTACGTCCGGATGGGTACCACCCACGCATACTTCGATAGGATATCGATGCACGTCAAGATATACCGATTCCCATAGTTGTGTTTGGCAAAGGCGCTCATATCGACCAAATCCGCTTGCCACTGGGCATCTATTCCTCCCACGATGACCCGGTTCCGTAGAAAATGGCGGCGGACAGATCGATGTAACTATTTTGGGAGTAGCTAATTACGAATCCGGGATGAAATTTTACATAAAGCGCGTTAAATTAGGATCTGTCTATTGACGCCTGGGTTAAATTGATTTTTAATGAAATTAATTATTTAATAATTAAGGTAAAATTTGACCTCGGATTCGTGATCTGCGTTATCCATATTACTTTAGGACGAAGTTTAGAGTAATTCGGAACAGTGGAATTGGGTGCTGCCCATTGAAGCCTGGGTTAAATTGATTTCTAATAAAATTAATTATTTAATAATTAAGATAAAATAGATTTTACAATCTGACCTCGGATTCGTCATCTACGTCCTCGACAATACTTTAGGACGAAGTTTAGTGTAATTCGGAACAGTGGAATTGGGTCTGTCCATTGAAGCCTGGGTTACATTGATTTTTACATGCAAATTCTACATGTAACGCCGACCCCTAGCATGTTGTGACCGCGAGTTTGCGACACCCATTGCACACACAAATATGGGTCGCACCTCTATGAATAGCTGAGACAGTGAAGTTGTGCACAGAGGTATGGGTTTATGTTTTCCAACTCAAATCTCGCAAGCCAGGGTCAAAATGTAAATGTCATATCAGTGCACAAAGGGGAACCGATAATAGAATTAACAGCCTGATTGTTGCGGAGTGTCCTTGGTCACCCTTATTTTGTATCCAAGCGTGCGATACATCAAATGAAAGCCCATCGCTTAGTCTTTTATTTAATATTTTTTTTGATGTTCAACAATGTTGATCAGCAGAAGGCGGTCCATTCTTCTACATGGGGTATATTTAGCAATACAGTGACAAATTCTACATGTAACGCCGACCCCTAGCATGTTGTGACCGCGAGTTTGCGACACGCATTGCACACACAAACATGATTCGCATCTCTATGGATAGCTGAGGAAATGTAGTTGTGCATAGAGGTACGGGTTTATGTTTTCCAATTAAAATCTCGCAAGCCAAGGTCAAAAGTTAATTTTTGAACTCATTTTGGTACTTTTTCGGTCGAAATTTTTTCGGTCACCGATTCCTTTCAAATTTGGTGAGCTGATAGTACTCACCTAGCTGATTACGAATCTGCAATCAGAATTGACGTAGGTCTCTTTTTTTAAAAGAATTTTTGAAATACTGAAATGGTCCGAAAACCTTGGGGCTGAAATGGTCTGAAAAATTCGACCTTCACCGATTGACCTCAAACTTCGCACTAAAGTATACTGGAGGTCGTAGGTCACGAATATGAGGTCAGATTTGACCTTGACCTTCATATTAAAATGGCGATTCGAAAATTTGGGTATGACTTTGACCTTGGCGCAAGGTAACAAGATATTGTCAGACGACCTTGAACTTTTGATATGTGATGACCCCATGACCTCTGCGTTGACCTATGACATCGAACTTGACCTTTGGCCTTGGGTTTAAAAATGCGATGGTACAATTGGAATGCACTATCGCAAATTTTACCTTGAGGTCAGAGGTCAAGGTCAAGGTCATGGGTCAACTCAGAGGTCACGGGGTCGTCACATATAAAAAGCTCAAGGTCGTCCGACAATATCTTGTGACCTTGCGCTAAGGTCAAAGTCATACCCAAATATTCTAATCGAGATTTTAATATGAAAGCTCAAGGTCAAAGTCAAATCTGACCTCATATTCGTGACCTACGACCTCCAGTATAGTTTAGCGCGAAGTTTGAGGTCAATCGGTCAAGGCCGAATTTTTCAGACCATTTTAGCCCAAGGTATAAGGATGAAAATGTTGTTTCACCGATTCCTTCCAAATTTGGTGTGGTAAGAGTATGAATCTAGCTGATAACGAAACTGCGGTCGGAATCGATCTAGGGCCCTAAGTTTTTTTTTACCGATTTTTGAAAATTCCAATACTTAACCTAGGCTTCAATGGACACTTTTTTTTTGTATCAAACCAATCCAAATTTTGACCTCGGATTCGTGATCAGGGACCTCGAAAACCTGTATACACATAATTTGAGGTTATTCGGTGAAGGTCAAAACTTCACCTCCAAAAACACTTGACCTCCAAAAAGCGAAATTTTGGTAGAAATTTTTGCTGTCACCGATTGACCTCAAACTTAGCCCTAAACCTATATCAGGGTCGGAGATCACGATTCTAAGGTCAGTTTTGACCTTGACCTTCATATAAAATCTCGATTAGAAAATTTGGGTATGACTGACCTTAGCGCAAGGTCACAAGATATTGTCGGACGACCTTGACCTTTTGATATGTGATGACCCGATGACCTTGACCTCTGACCTCAAGGTAAAATTTGCTATAGTGCATTCCGATTGTACTATCGCATTTTAACCCAAGGCCAAAGGTGAAGTTCGATGTCATGGGTCAACGCAGAGGTCACGGGGTCATCACATATCAAAAGGTCAAGGTCGTCTGACAATATCTTGTTACCTTGCGCCAAGGTCAGTCATACCCAAATTTTCGAATCGCCAGGTCAAATCTGACCTCATATTCGTGACCTACGACCTCCAGTATACTTTAGTGCGAAGTTTGAGGTCAATCGGTGAAGGTCGAATTTTTCAGACCATTTCAGCCCCAAGGGGATGGCAAATTTTCAGTATTTCAAAAATTCTTTTAAAAAAAGACCCAAAAAATTTCGACCGAAAAAGTACCAAAATGAGTTCAAAAATTAACTTTTGATCTTGGGTTGCGAGATTTTAATTGGAAAACATAAACCCGTACCTCTATGCACAACTACATTTCCTCAGCTATCCATAGAGGTGCGAACCATGTTTGTGTGTGCAGTGCGTGTCGCAAACTCGCGGTCACAACATGTTAGGGGTCGGCGTTACATGTAGAATTTGCCACTGCATTGCTAAAAACACCCCATGTAGAAAAATGGGCCGCCTTCTGCTGGCCAACATTGTTGAACATAAAAAAAAATACCCAAAAAAGACTAAACGATGGGCTTTCATTTGATGTATCGCACGCTTGCATACAAAGTAAGGGTGACCAATAACACTCCGCAACAATCAGGCTGTTAATTCTATTATCTGTTCCCCGTTGTGCACGGATATGACATTTACATTTTGACCCTGGCTTGCGAGATTTGAATTGGAAAACATAAACCCGTACCTCTGTGCACAACTCCAGCGTGTCAGCTATCCACAGAGGTGCGACTCATATTTGTGTGTGCAATGGGTGTATTAGGTCTTTGAATGGAATAGCTTTGGATGGAATAGCTTTGGATTATGACGCATATTCTCTAATCAATTTAACCCAGGCTTCAATGGACAGACCCAATTCCACTGTTCCGAATTACACTAAACTTCGTCCTAAAGTATTGTCGTTACACGTAGAATTTGTCACTGTATTGCTAAATATACCCCATGTAGAAAAATGGACCGCCTTCTGCTGATCAACATTGTTGAACATCAAAAAAAATATTAAATAAAAGACTAAGCGATGGGCTTTCATTTGCTGTATCGCACGCTTGGATACAAAATAAGGGTGACCAAGGACACTCCGCAACAATCAGGCTGTTAATTCTATTATCGGTTCCCCTTTGTGCACCGATATGACATTTACATTTTTACCCTGGCTTGCGAGATTTGAGTTGGAAAACATAAACCCATACCTCTGTGCACAACTTCAATGTCTCAGCTATCCATAGAGGTGCGACCCATATTTATGTGTGCAATGGGTGTCGCAAACTCGCGGTCACAACATGCTAGGGGTCGGCGTTACATGTAGAATTTGCATGTAAAAAATCAATTTAACCCAGGCTTCAATGGACAGACCCAATTCCACTGTTCCGAATTACACTAAACTTCGTCCTAAAGTATTGTCGAGGACGTAGATGACGAATCCGAGGTCAGATTGTAAAATCTATTTTATCTTAATTATTAAATAATTAATTTTATTAGAAATCAATTTAACCCAGCAGCACCCAATGGGCAGCACCCAATTCCACTGTTCCGAATTACTCTAAACTTCGTCATAAAGTAATATGGATAACGCAGATCACGAATCCGAGGTCAGATTTTGAAAATAAATTTTACCTTAATTATTAAATAATTAATTTCATTAAAAATCAATTTAACCCAGGCGTCAATAGACAGATCCTAATTTAACGCGCTTTATGTAAAATTTCATCCCGGATTCGTAATTAGCTACTCTCAAAATAGTTACATCGATCTGTCCGTCGCCATTTTCTACGGAACCGGGTCATCGTGGGAGGAATAGATGCCCAGTGGCAAGCGGATTTGGTCCATATGAGCGCCTTTGCCAAACACAACGATGGGAATCGGTATATCTTGACGTGCATCGATATCCTATCGAAGTATGCGTGGGTGGTACCCATCCGGACGAAAACGGGGGCGAATTTCCTAGTGGCGTTCAAAGACATCTTCAAAACCCCTTTCCCATACCTGCATGAGATCAACATTGGAAGTCACTGGGGTCTTAGGTAGGGGCAGATAACTCTTGCTGGGCCGCCAGGTGACCGGAAGCGACGTCACAGGAAGTAACCCGGATGTTATCGGATGCCACGTGACCGGATGTGACCTTTGACCAGAATGTCACCGGATGTGACGTCATAATGACGCCATCGTGACGTCACAGGAAGTGATCCGGTTGCCACGTGACCGGATGTGAACTTTGATCCGGATGTCACCGGATGTGACGTCATAGTGACGCCATCGTGACGTCACCTGCACATCAGCCTCACTCCTCAGCCTCAAAAATGCTAATGAATTTGCCGTCTTTCTAGTACTCAGGTCACGTGGATTTCCTCCGCGGAGGAAATTAATTATATCCGCGGAGGAAATATTATATCCGCGAAGGAAATATTATATCCGCGGAGGAAATGATTATATCCGCAGAGGATATGATTATATCCGCGGAGGAAATATTATATCCGCGGAGGAAATATTATATCCGCGGAGGAAAGGATTATATCCGCGGAGGAAATATTATATCCGCGAAGGAAATATTATACCCGCGGAGGAAATTATTACATCCGCGGAGGAAATATTATATCCGCGGAGGAAATATTATATCCGCGGAGGAAATTATTATATCCGCGAAGGAAATATTATATCCGCGGAGGAAATATTATATCCGCGGAGGAAATTATTATATCCGCGGAGGAAATATTATATCCGCGGAGGAAATATTATATCCGCGGAGGAAATGATTATATCCGCGGAGAAAATATTATATCCGCGGAGGAAATATTATATCCGCGGAGGAAATGATTATATCCGCGGAGAAAATATTATATCCGCGGAGGAAATATTATATCCGCGGAGGAAATGATTATATCCGCGGAGGAAATATTATATCCGCGGAGGAAATGATTATATCCGCGGAGGAAATATTTTATCCGCGGAGGAAATATTTTATCCGCGGAGGAAATGATTATATCCGCGGAGGAAATATTATATCCGCGGAGGAAATATTATATCCGCGGAGGAAATGATTATATCCGCGGAGGAAATATTATATCCGCGGAGGAAATATTATATCCGCGGGGGAAATGATTATATCCGCGGAGGAAATATTATATCCGCGGAGGAAATATTATATCCGCGGAGGAAATGATTATATCCGCGGAGGAAATATTATATCCGCGGAGGAGATATTATATCCGCGGAGGAAATGATTATATCCGCGGAGGAAATATTATATCCGCGGAGGAAATATTATATCCGCGGAGGAAATGATCATATCCGCGGAGGAAATATTATATCCGCGGAGGAAATATTATATCCGCGGAGGAAATGATTATATCCGCGGAGGAAATATTATATCCGCGGAGGAAATATTATATCCGCGGAGGAAATGATTATATCCGCGGAGGAAATATTATATCCGCCGAGGAAATATTATATCCGCGGAGGAATTGATTATATCCGCGGAGGAAATATTATATCCGCGGAGGAAATATTATATCCGCGGAGGAAATGATTATATCCGCGGAGGAAATATTATATCCGCGGAGGAAATATTATATCCGCGGAGGAAATGATAATATCCGCGGAGGAAATATTATATCCGCGGAGGAAATATTATATCCGCGGAGGAAATGATTATATACGCGGAGGAAATATTATATCCGCGGAGGAAATTATATTTGGTGTTTTTCAAGAATTTCATAGGTTTTTCTTCGACTTTGTCTCTGTTTTTACGTCGTTGAACACGGAAAATTCGCAGAATATTGCTATGAATTCGCTGAAAATTCAGTTGATTTCTTGGAAAATACAAAGAAAATCTAGAAAATTAAGTTGGTTTCTTCGGAAATAGAAGAAAAACATAGGAAATCGAAAGAAAACGACAATGGCCCTAACGGGCCACCGTAGGAAAGGCTGATATAGCTCTTTCGGGGATAACGTGTTCATTCCAAAAGCGTCTAATAAAAAATAGGAATATAATTGGTTACATATGGAAGAGCTATATTCAACACTTCAACTAAGACCGTTTCTACTTTCTACGTGATTTTCTACACGGCTTGCTATCTGTATAACTGATTTATCTGTTGTGAAGATATTCAAATTTAAACGGAATAATTTTAAAAAATGAGCCTTCTTTTTTAAATGGTTATTTTCAAAAAAGCATTCTACTTATCATAACTTGCATCATCATTTCCTGTAGAAGACAACTTCAACAGGAAATCTGTGTCTCAGTTTTGTCAATTTTGGTCTAGTTCTTATTTTATTGACATTTAATTCAACTTCAAATTTCAAAACTGAGAGTTGCTCGATTCTGGGAAGAAATATTTCATTAAATGTCAATAGAATGATAACTAGACCAAATTGATAGAACTGAGACACAGATTGCCTGTCGGAGTTGTCTTCTACAGGAAATCATGAAGTAAGTTACGATAAGTTGAATACTTTTTAAAAAAATAGCATTAGCATTTACAAAATTATATTTTAAATTAAATTTATTTAAAATCCAAATATCTTCAAAACATACAGGTTCAAAGTAAACAAAATTATATATTTAAAATCCTCAAGAAATATATACATTACCATAGCTATGTGGCATACCTTCAGCTGTATAAAGACACGTTCTTGAGGGTGTGTAAAAGTGTGTGCAGATGGGCTCAGTAGCCTTAAAAGGTGGCAACTCGCCACTGAGACAATTGTGTCATTAGCAGTTGTCATGTCACCAGCTAATGTCGTAATTGTGTCATTAGCTGGCGACTTTGCATGCAGAGTCGACCACTAATGACGTCATTACGACAATTTTGTCATTACTGGCTGCTAATACACCATTAGTGTATTCCCACGACCCTTTTAATGTTGCGTTTAGTATCGAATATTTTGTCATACATCATGTGTGATATATTTTTGTTTCAAATATTTACTGGTTTCCAGTTGTGACAATAAGCATCAACATGTTCGCTTTTGTTAGAGTGATAGATTCGTTGCTATTGATATTAGCTGTGTTGTGACATTAGCTGTCGACCTGACAACTGCTAATGACATTGCAAGTATATGTGTAGTTGCAAGTATTAGTAGTTTCTACAGACGGTACCAGATTTACAGAGGAAAACATTTAATGGCAACAAATAAGTCAGCATTCTGTCTCTAGAAAATTTAGAGATTGGATTCACATTGATAATATATGCTGATCTGTAAATACCTATATACCATTTGGTCGTAAAATCTTTGGTATCTAATACAGAAATGGCCCTTGTGTGACGCAACTTTTTTAAAAGGTGAATAAATTTGTTGATGCTAAGTCACAAGGTTTTTCTTATGGACAGACTTTATCGTTCACACACAAAAAATAAGGATAAAGGTATCTTACACAAAGATTCTGGACTCCGAATATTGGTGAGTTCACCCTGTCCTTTTAGTTGATAATATCAATATAAAGGCAAATAGACTCAGTCAATTACGGAATTGTAGTCGAACAATACAGACATCGGTAACGAAATACTTACAGTATTTTTTTTTTTATTTTTTTTTTTTCAATCTGCCACAACACCTAGCTACATATAGATTTGAAAGATAGAGACATGAGATATGCGGAGATCTTCCAGTCAGTTCATTCTGCTTAACCGACTTGTGCCTACCTGGAGGAAAATATCCCCGAACTCCGCAATTTCATTCACAGAACCGGAGGGTTAACACATCAATGGTGTTAGCTATATATGAATGGGTGCAGAAACTATCCCCAGGCCACAAGGACTGATTTAGGGATAGCCAACAATTAACAAAGACTGAAAGGTAAACAAAGTTTCATGATTTATATTCTAGTAGTTTCATCTCCCTTTTCGTCTTTATGTTAAACGAGCTGCACAAAAGAGCACGCACCGGTAAGTAGAGTTGACACACGACAAGCGATGGCATAAGTGGAACATTAACGAGGGCCACTGCGACCAGCTACAAATCACCTCCACTACGTGGATACTCATCAAGATAGGTAAGACAGTATGCATGGAATACAGTCTAAGAGGAGAGCGTGGGCAATTAAATCTCTTTTATGAACATTCATAGCAAATTGCTCAAAACAAATTAAAATCATGTGTATATTTTGGTGGCGTACACACCAGGCTGGAATATTCTGTTTGGGATAAACGCCAGTTGAAATGGCGCTAGTGATTTAAACCAGACCAGCTCATCTGAGTACTAACCGCAACAAACATGTTACCATATGTCTGATGGACACAGACAAACAGAAAAATGAAATAAACAATTAAATTATATGAACATGGAAAATTTACATTATCTGATCATTCTGTGTCTGACCTCGGCAAATACAAACGTCAGATACGACATTCTGTGTCTGACCTCGGCAAATACAAACGTCAGATACGACATTCTGTGTCTGACCTCGGCAAATACAAGCGTCAGATACGACATTCTGTGTCATCAATAAGGGATTTCAGCATCCATAATCGAAATACCTTTCTTCACAAGACAGTATCTGTAACAAACTCCAATCATGCATATAATAAAAGTACATATAAAAGAACAGAAGGTGACTTCTTGTGAGAGAGCAACAGTTTAATAGTTTTCGATGATATCGGTAAGACATCACGACGATGTTCATGCCCACATTGCCGAATTACACACATTAACACTTTACCTGTCCCTCTCTCATCCCCTAGAATCACAGAGCACAATTGCTTAAACGATGATTTAATAAGATGATTTGTCGCTAACGAGTGACACGGACGAACCCATGCACTCACGCACGGATCTTTTCATACCACTCCCGAGTGGCAACGTGTGCACATCTCATACACTTTTTCATATTACTATACACAGTGAAACTTACGAACGCACGGTTCATTTTGTAATATAGACGTCACGAAACGAATTGTCAAAAATCTTACTATGTTTAGCCACCGTAGTTGAACAACATCGAAGCTACAATACTCAGTAGTCTGCCTTGTGGTATGGTCGATGTTGATGTACCTGATTATGAGAGGGCACCGCCATTCGAACCCACAATGATTAACTCCGTCTGTATCGGTAATTTTAACAGTTCGAAACTGGTATCAGCACTTTCATGAACATGAATGAAGCACAGATTACCATCGTTTACGAAGTTTTTAAGACCATTCTCATTGCTTTCCATCAATATGAAACTATTTCTCTGGAAATTCTCCATTTTTATATACCAAATATCTTTTCACTTACATGTAAGTCTCTGCCATGAGTTTGTACAATATCAAGCCTCGTTCCACTTCTCAAATGTTTCTATTCAACAAATATTACACCAAATTTGACTGCCGTGGCATACAAGTGGACACCATCGATTCAGGTTAGATTATTTCACAGCCAGAAAAAAACGTTATGAAGCAGACTGAGAAGTTTTCTCGTCTCTTGCTACTGATGAAAGACAATAGATTCAACACGACGCAATTTCAGGAGAATATTGTACTGCAATTTAGAAAAATTCTGGCTGTGAATGTATATGGATAGGTAAACCTCAGACAGTTTCACGGATAAAACAAGCCAAAACAAGCGAAAACACACCAAAATAGATAGCGGACGGCAAATTTCAACAAAAAAGTGAACTTGCAGAAAGATTTACTTGTAGGTCCTGAGCAGCGATACTGATCAGCGATACGGATTTGATATTTTACGAACACCATGATTTCTCCCTATCTCCTAACCCAGCTAGGACACTTTTCTCCACATTGGGGACAAGTGTCTGTCCTTGTTGCAATAGAAAAGGATATGAAAAGGGACTCTAATCTACATTCTTATCCATCACACCTGTATCATTGAAAACTGTTGACCGCTTCTCTCTTGCAGGAAACTAGCCTATGTTTATACTAGGGTTGTCTTTTTGAATTTGGTGCTAATTACAAGCGTCTAGTCCGTCATTCATAATCCAGCCGTCGTCCATTAGAGAATATCCGCGTCCATAATCCAAAGACCTATTCCATATTCCATATAACAGTATTAGCACCAAATTCCATGTTATATGGAATATGGAACAGATCTTTCGATTATGGATGCAGATATTCTTTAATGGACGACGGCTTAACATGAATGACGGACCAGACGCTTGTGACTTCAGTCAAAACTGCATTTTCTACCATAACCTGGAATATAAACTTATACAACGATCCGTCATCAAACTGGACGAAAACTTTGGTAATTCCTCGATCAATAATGTCTAAACATCCTGCGTGTGAAAATGGTGGAATATCCTCTATCCGATAAATGTATATAAACTTGACAGTCATTTAATCTTCTGTGTCGTCCACAGGTTGACAAAAGACATAAGATGTAGAACATCACGACGACCGTTGTCACAAGCCAAAAACCCGTTTTAAAAATAGATAACGAACGTCAAAATAATCCAGGTGTAAATTTGTAAATTGGAGCGATATGCAAGAGGTGGGGAAATTGACGACGTCTGACGACTAAAAAGCAACCATATGACTATACAGGAAAGTATTCGTCGACACCTAGCATTCAGACCCGAGAATACGGTGGATCCTCGGACGTAGCCTTAGTATCTCAGCCGTGCTTTTATTGCAGCTGTTCATGTGGCGACTATGCAAATCCTTTTTGGGATATTACTCTGCACGGAAGTGGAATTGCTAATATTCTGCATTGTCGTAAAATCTACCTGAGAGTAAGTCCTTTCTGTTTTCATAAAGAAACACTGGATATTGTGATCTGGCCAACAGAGTCAACAGATGTCGATGTGTTCACATATAGGCAGTATGTTTGAGAAACACTTGTGTTCGCCATACTCACATCCCAAGGGGTAAGAACGGTCTGTCACAACACCTAGCCGTGCGAGAGATAGACACGCTGTTCCGCTTTACCGCCTATATATGCCTTGAGGCGAAAATCGCCAGGCCATATTATCCGCAAAATACAGAGGATCGATGGGCAGATTCATGGTGTCAGGTGTATGGCAAACGGTACAAAACGGTAACCAGATCATTGATTTGCTGTTGTACTGGTTAATTAGAATTTAATGGACTTACAGATGGACCACAATTAACAGATACTGAGAGGTAAATAAGTCGCCTAATTCAATATGCCAACCATTGTGTCCTCAAATCCCGTGGATCTATGGCACGAGAGCATGTTCTCGGAGATACATCTGGCACGCGACAAGCGGTGACACTTGTAGAACATTACTGCAAGCCGATTATCTCTTATCTTAACTTATAAGTGATATGTATGAGCCTTCACCTGGAATACAGAGTGCAAGCAGACAAAATTAATTACTGCAGGAAATTAATAGATTTAGTCGATTCTGTCATGTGAAACCAATGTTCTTTGCGAACTGTCTCAATCCGTCCAACAGAAATGTTAACCGGTATAGATGGTGTAGGCTAAATATCTGTACATTCCTTAGTGCTTTCAAAAATCGTCCAAATTCAGGTTTTCTGTTTATCTCGTTAGATATGTATTTTTTGTACAATTTCCCATATCTTTAAGTTCAAGGGCGAGCTTTATTATATATTCGTTGATTGCTGGTTTGTTATCAACTGGAACATGTAATTCCTACTTAATAAATGTCGTCATACAGGGGCCGTTTCCAACGAAGACTCACCCTCGTAGTTTGAATATGATTAATAAAATAAAGAGTATATGATTTCATTATAATTTTGTATTCATAACTCTTCGAGAAACTCCACCCCCAATTGTCTGCGTCTGTAATGTCATTGCTACGGGGGAGGGGGGCAACGCCACTAAAAAGGAGACACTCTTCTCAAATGCCATTCCCATCCCGTCGATGACCATTATCACTGCCAGACAAATTTATTGAATAAAAAAAAAGTAAAATTGGTCAATTGGATAATAATCGGTATTTGCGATCTTACGTTCAACACCTTCAACGGAGATTAAAGAATGTACAGGTAAAATCTCTATATACATATAGGCCTACATTGTAACGAGCAGGAAATGAAACTCGATACTATAGAAACAACCATATACGGGCATTGATTCAACGAGTCCCCAAAACAATAGTTCAAGCCAAACAGAATGAAGTATGACTCACTGGGCAAAGTATGGTTCGAACAACTGCCAGCACAGAGAGATTCACTAAATGATGGAGTAGAGACCACGGAACAACCCACCAGCCGACAGATAAGTAATGCTAATCAGGTACGCTTGAGCAACATTAACCAAAAGTATAGCATAAGGAGAGAAAACATATCGTTCTCAGGGGTCATTCAAAGTACATCACTCAGAAGGTAACATACGCCATAGCTCATCACAAAAAAATGTAGACCACCAACAACCCAATTCTTATGATCGCTACCATTTTTTAGACGAGGGCGACAATAGGACAAACCACCTTCGGAAGACCTTTACACAAAACGAGAGACAACACAGACACCCAGCCAAATGTCTCAGGGACCAG
>JAVTVY010054220.1:0-28545 GCA_036873755.1 Hanleya hanleyi
AGCGTGGTCCCTTCTCCATCGGTTTCCCGGTGTTGGCCATCCCACCGCTGCCACCAGTTGTGACGTTCGAGCGGTCAGAAAACGTCTGTCTTTGCGGTGTACACGAGACTTGAGGCGGCCTGGTCTCAGGCCCCTGTGACAAATTGTCAGGCTGATGTGAACGCAGTCTCGTATGACTGGAATTGGCCAACGAGGAAGGTCCGATTCAACCTGTCACCTTGTCTGGATCGAGGAGGTAGGATGGGGGGACCTGTAGAAACAACCAAGGCAATAATAAAGTAATAATATTGTATTCTGCAATGTACACAGCTCTGTACGCGCACAATACCTGTAATAAAGATCTCTACTCTAGAGGTAGTTATCGTTAAGTGTTATCTTTATCTTAAAGAGAAAGACTAATAATATACAATATATACAAGAGACCCTATCTATGACGCGTCACGGCCCAGTCTCGTCCAGACTGGCTCTCGTCGTGGTATGGTACAGCGTCTCTGGTTCCTCTCCGGTCGTAGGCGTAGCCCCGGACTGTATGGAACGTCTACCGTGTCAAGATTACACGGCCCATTTCATCTAAGCGTTATTAATCGTCTCTGGAATCCTCTCCGTATCACTGCCTCTCCTAGCAGTAGCCCTTCGGCGGCGTCGGTCCGTACAGCACACCACAGCGTCTTCGGCGGCAGCCCCTTTCGGCTCGGCAGACCTCACGTCTTCGGCGACCCGAATTCGGCGGCCCGAATTCGGCGACCCGTCTTCGGCTCGGCCGACTTCACGTCTTCGGCTCGGCCCGAATTCGGCGACCCGTCTTCGGCTCGGCACACTTCTCGTCTTCGGCTCGGCCCGAATTCGGCGACCCGTCTTCGGCTCGGCACACTTCTCGTCTTCGGCTCGGCCCGAATTCGGCGACCCGTCTTCGGCCCTCACGGCGTTGACCCAAGGACGAGTTAATAGGCTCAGATTGTCTGCATATATATGTGGTAATAACGCCCTGGTCTCGGAGGTGTATTATTACCTTACAATGTAATGTAAATTAATATCAATGATTTGTAATAGAATTCAAAGACTTGCGGCAAAGCATAATTCGAGCCCTGCGGCAGTGTAAATATGTACAATGGATGTAAGCTTGTGTTATCAGTTATCCCTAGTCGAGGCCTGTGAATAAACTAGTGTAGATGATTGTGATTAGATCTATTCCGTCCCTAAGGCCGACGATCTGGTGTCTGTGTGTGAGTATATGTAATCATGTAACATGGTATTTGTGTGATGGGCTGCAATGTGGGATAGTTGGTGCTCTGTATTCCCCGCTGATGGA
Source organism: Hanleya hanleyi (assembly GCA_036873755.1). Taxonomy (NCBI): domain Eukaryota; kingdom Metazoa; phylum Mollusca; class Polyplacophora; order Lepidopleurida; family Hanleyidae; genus Hanleya; species Hanleya hanleyi. Next base: position 1,310 of record JAVTVY010054220.1, read on the forward strand.
CATCTCGTCTTCAGATACTGTGCGTGTTAGTATCTTATCCCCGTCTGGCGGTTCGTCTCGTCATCAGATACTGTGCGTGTTAGTATCTATTATCCCCAAGCTATGGCTTAGCTCTCGGCTTTCCAACCCTTCGGCAGATGGTTCGGCGCTGTTTCGGCAGTCAATTCGGCACTTTCGGCACTTTCGGCACATTCGGCGCATTTGCGGCGATCCTGTCTCTGTGCTCTCCCGCACGATACTTACTGGCCGAATGTCTATGACAGAATGCCGAACGTCCATTTCTCTGCGTCTTATATAGGCTCTGGCTCCCATAATCCTTTGCGCGCCCAAACATGGCAGCCCCCATAAAACGAAAGTATAGACTCCGGCGGTGTTGGATTTCGTGTCAGATCAACAGAGTTCGACTTCTCTCGCCCGGTTTCGATGCAAGATGCGTGTCAGGGATATTTACACGTCCTTCGCTGAAAGTTTCAGCGCACAGTTAATACAGGTAAGTCGAATATCCACCATTATCGGTCCATTCACAATGCTATTTACACTGTCAGCATTAGAACGAAAATAACATTCTCCAGGTCATGGGCATTTTCGTCACACTATGATGAGGATACACTAGCTATGTATGATGAGGATACACTGCTATGCACAATGAGGATACACCTTAGCTATGTATGGCAAGGTTACACTGTAGCTATGTATGATGAGGTCACACTGTAGCTATGTATGATGAGGTTACACTGTAGCTATGTATAATGAAAGCTCGTGTGGAACACGGGCGAAGAGCATTTCCCCAGATAATTTTGTAACACATAATTTGGTACTCACAGGGTTTTAGATCTCCTCAATTAGGGCACACCCCCTATTAAGGGTGGCAATTTTTTTTAGGATGGGACAGAGGGTGGGGCACATACCCCTGGAGGATGAGCAATCAGAAATCATCCCTGGTAGAAGTGCCTCTGAGAAGAGATTTCTTCACCAGTGGGCGAAACCCAGTGTGAGGCAACACCAACTTTATTTTGCGTTTCATGGGCCCACCGACATTAAAAAATCGAATAAAAATAAAATTTCAAATTGCCACTTTTATATTTCCTATGAAAGTTTCAACATAAAGATTTTAACCCCTTTTCATTCCTGATTGTATGAAATAGGCCTTTTGTATTCTATCTGAAACAATGCCAGCAAAAAAAATGCCAAACAACAAAAAATAAGTATCTTTCACTATAATTTTTCACTGAAAGTCAGCGAATTGTTGTTGTAAAATGCTGCTAATACTACTTCGGCAATAACGACATTCAATGAAAATCGGGAACCTTCACTGGCTGTGTGATCTATCACTCTGTCATGGTACCCATATTTCGGCAGTGATGCAGTATGTCAGAGCTAGGAAATGGAGGATGTTTCAACAGCTCAGCCGATACAGCATGGTTTAAGTTACGGTACTGTTGAAGCATGAGGCTGTTAGAACACATGCAAAATTCGCTAGATTGTTCTGGAAGACAACCACAACCACAACAAAATGATGACAATGTTAGATTTGAAGTGTATGTTGGCAGTTAACATGTGACTTAACATACAGTTTTTGACCTTGAGAGAATAGGTCAACATCAGTCATATTCATAGACTTCAGGTTGCGTATGTGGTATCAATTTAGAATGTCTAGCTATATTTCATATTATATCATAATATACAGTATATAACCTTGAGAGAATAGGTTCAGTCAACTGGGATAGGCTTCTAGTCAGTCACCAATTGCACAAGTATTATGAATTTGGACAGCCTGTCTTCACTCCTTTAAAAATTATTGTTAATGCTAAATTTGACCTTGATAAAACACGTGAAAGTCTGTCATTTTCATTAGGCTTCTGATCCATCACCAGCTGCATATGTGGTATGAAAAGAAAGATGGGCAGACAGAGAGACAGACAGACAGATGACACGGGAAATTCAGTTCATTTTGGCATCATTACATATCTTCAAAGTCTAAATATTCTGTCAAAATGCACCAGAACACACCATTTTACTTCAATAATAGAGAAGAAAAGCAACTACGAGTAGGGATGACAATTTCATCCTGTATATTTCGCTATTAGTTATAGCATCTTCAGCAGTGAACAAAGTTACAAACAGCTCCGTACGCACAGTATATATAAAAGGAATAATGTGATCTTATAGCCAATACGCATTTATGAATAGATAAGCCAGTAAATTATTTCTGTCAGGTTGGACGGATATTAAAATGCCGTCATTTTCAGAAATTGTTAAATGTTAAGCGATAACCTGACAGTGATCTACAAATGGTGTGATTCAGGTGATACAATATACACTCTAATTGAGGAAAACAATACATAATCTGCTTATTTGACAAGAACTAAGGAAACTGTACATAAATGAGTAAAGTATGGTGATATAGTGGGTATGTACCTACATTGAATATGTAATGTAATGTTGTGAAGTTTGGATAAGGCCTGTCATTTTAAGATAATATACATGTAGGTATAATTTTCTAGGCAATCCACATTAGAATTGATGGAAACCTACAAATGTTGTAACTCGCATGGGAATACACAATTATGAAACATGCGAGTTACAACATTTGTAGGTTTCCATCAATTCTGATGTGGATTGCCAAGAAAATTATACCTATAATGAAAAAAATGACAGTCCTTATCCAAACTTCATGACATGTATATTCAATGTAGGTACATACCCACAAAATCACCATACTTTATTCATTTGTGTACAGTTTACTTAGTTCTTGCCAAATAAGCAGATTATGTATTGTTTTCATCAATTAGAGTGTGTATTGTAGATCGCTGTCAGGTTATCGCTTAACATTTAACAATTTCTGGAAAGGACAGAATTTTAATATCTGTCCTATCTGACAGACATAATTTACTGCCTTACCTATTCATAAATGTGTATTGGCTAAGATCACATTATGCCTTGTATATATACTGTGCGTATGGAGCTGTTTGTAACTTTGTTCACTGCTGAAGATGCTATAAATAATAGCGAAATATACAGAATGAAATTGTCACCCCTACTCAGAATTGCTTTTCTTCTCTATTATTGGAAAATCATCAGTGGTTCCAATGGATTACTTCAATTAGATATACATGTAAAAATTTCCCAGGTGGGATGTGCCATATAGCAGGCATGTAGAAGTTCCACTTCAAAAATCTTTCTTCTTTTTCAGTTCAAAAAATAATTATCAACAGTTGTAACTATGCTGTCAAAATGCAACGGTATGTGCAATTTCACATATCGAGTTTCAAATAAATTCTGAGGACCTCCACATAAAACAAAAAAATTGAGCATTAACTGAGTGATAATTTGTGATTTTATTCAAACTACAATAATGAGAATTTCATATATTTAAAAAAATGACCATTTGGCTTACAAGGGATGTGAATTATAACACTGGGAATGTTACATTCATGTTCAGCAAAACAGAATTACTTTTCCCTGATTAAGAAGCAAATATCCATTTTTGTGAAAACAAAATCTTATTTTGAGATGCAAAAATGCGTCTCCATGATTCGCCAACACCACCAAAATCTTGTAAGTCCTTTGCCTATCTTGCAAGATCATTATACCCAAGTTTCAGGGGAATCAAACACATTGTTCAGAAGATATGATGTTACACATGTTTACCTGCATTCATGTCTATAGCACCACCTAGTGAAGACCAAATGCCACGAAAAACAAGCAGGTGAAATCTAAAGCCCTAGGGAGATGGCACATAAGAGTTCAATGGAAAAAACTTTAATCATGATAATGGTTATGGAGGCTTTGACATTAAGTCAGATAATTGAGATTTTTCCTTTAAATGGCAATTTGGTTTGCACTGAAAGGGAATTATCATGCTGGCAATCCTATATTTATGCTTGGCAACCTAGAATAGAACAGTTTTTAAATATTTCTCCAAGCCAATTGGTAAATTTTCATTTCACGAAAAACTTTTTTTTTTGAGACGCAAAAAACTTGCTTTTATAGTTATGCCACCTGCACCAAAACCTTTTCAGCACATTGACCATCCTTCAAGACCGTTGTAATAAAATTTCAAAGAAATCAGACAAGCTGTTCAGACGAAATCGTCAGAGAAAGGTTTAGGCATGCTCTGACTACAACGCCACCTAGTGGTGAGCAGCGGGTATCGAAACACAACCAGACAAATTTCCCAGGCCTAAGGAGATAGCACACAAAGTTTGACCCGAAAATATGTAACGGTTCCAGAGATATTCACGTTTAAAGTCGCGGCGGCGGCGGATCTGGCGGAGCCGTTTCTCATGAAAACATAAGAGCATCCACTTTGTGGAAATGCTCTAATAAAGCATGATGTTGATGGGTCACGAAATCCATTTGGGAGGTCAATTTTTTAAAATACTTTGTCTGTCTAACAAGATCACAATAATAAACTTGTGCTGTATAAGTCTATTGTCTGCAGTGCTACCCAATGATGAACAAATATCACAAAGCTACACGATGAAGCAAAATCCCCAGATCTGGCCTGGGAATGTAGGTATTGGACTAAGTCCTTCACGTATTAAAAAAATGACCATTTGGCTTACAAGGGATGTGAATTAGAACATTGGGAATGTTATACTCATGTTAGGCAAATTAGAATTACTTTTTCCTGATTCAAAGAAGTAAATTTCCATTTTTGTGAAAAAAATCTCATTTTGTGATGCAAAAACGTGCCTTCATGTTTTCGCCAACATCACCAGAATCTTGTCAGTCCTTTGCCTGTCTTGCAAGATCATTATACCCAAATTTCATGGAAATCAAACAAGTTGTTTAGAAGATATCATGTTATACATGTTTACCTGAATTGAAGTCTATATTGCCACCTAGTGATGACCAAATACCACGAAAAACAAGCAGGTGAAATCTAATGCCCTAGGGAGAAGGTAAATGAAAAAAAAATTAATCATGATAATGGTTAAGAAGGTTTTGGTGTTAAGTCAGATAATTGAGATTTTTCATTTGAATGGCAATTTGGTTCCAACCGAAAGGGAATTATCATGTCAGCAATCGTATATTTATGCTTGGCAGCCAAGAATAGAACAGTTTTTAAATATTCTCCAAGCGAAATGGTAAATTTTCATTTCACGAAAAACTTTTTTTTTGAGACGCAAAAAACTTGCCTTAAAAATTATGCCAGCTACACCAAAACCTTTTCAGCACATTGACTATCCTTCAAGACCATTGTAATAAAATTTCAAAGAAATCGGGCAAGCTGTTCAGACGAAATCGTCACAGAAAGGTTCACCTATTCTCTGACTACAACGCCACCTAGTGGTGAACAGCGGCTATCAAAACACAACCAGACAAATTTCCCAGGCCTAAGGAGATAGCACACAAAGTCTGACCCAAAAATATTTAACTGTTTCAGAGATATTCACGTTTGAAGTTGCGGCGGCGGCGGCGGATCCGGCGGAGCCGTTTCTCATGAAAACATAAGAGCATCCACTTTGTGGAAATGCTCTAATGAGGATACACTGCTATGCACAATGAAGATACACTGTACCAATGTATGATGAGGATACACTGTAGCTATGTATGATGAGGTTACACTGTAGCTATGTATGATGAGGATAAACTGTAGCTATATATGATGAGGTTACACTGTAGCTATGTATGATGAGGTTACACTGTAGCTATGTGTGACGAGGATACACTGTAGCTATGTATGATGAGGTTACACTGTAGCTATGTATGGCGAGGTTACACTGTAGCTATGTATGATGAGGATACGCTGTACCTATGTATGATGAGGATACACTGTACCTATGTATGATGAGGTTACACTCTAGCTATGTATGATGAGGCTACACTGTAGCTATGTATAATGAGAATACACTGCTATGTATGATGAGGTTACACTGTACCTATGTATGATGAGGATACACTAGCTATGTATGATGAGGATACACTGTACCTATGTATGAGGATAAACTGTAGCTATATATGATGAGGTTACACTGTAGCTATGTATGATGAGGATACACTGTAGCTATGTATGATGAGGATACACTGTAGCTATATATGATGAGGATAAACTGTAGCTATATATGATGAGGTTACACTGTAGCTATGTATGATGAGGATACACTGTAGCTATGTATGATGAGGATACACTGTAGCTATGTATGATGAGGATACACTGTACCTATGTATGGCGAGGATACACTGTACCTATGTATGATCAGGTTACACTGTAGCTATGTATGATGAGGATAAACTGTAGCTATATATGATGAGGTTACACTGTAGCTATGTATGATGAGGATACACTGTACCTATGTATGATGAGGATACACTGTACCTATGTATGATGAGGATACTGTACCTATGTATGATGAGGATACACTGTACCTATGTATGATGATACACTGTAGCTATGTATGATGAGGATACACTGTACCTATGTATGGCGAGGTTACACTGTAGCTATGTATGATGAGGATACACTGTACCTATGTATGATGAGGATACACTGTACCTATGTATGATGAGGATACACTGTACCTATGTATGATGAGGATACACTGTAGCTATGTATGATGAGGATACACTGTAGCTATGTATGATGAGGATACACTGTACCTATGTATGATGAGGATACACTGTACCTATGTATGATGAGGTTACACTGTACCTATGTATGATTAGGATACACTGTACCTATGTATAATGATACACTGTAGCTATGTATGATGAGGTTACACTGTACCTATGTATGATGAGGATACACTGTAGCTATGTATGATGAGGATACACTGTACCTATGTATGATGAGGATACACTGTACCTATGTATGATGAGGATACACTGTACCTATGTATGATGAGGATACACTGTACCTATGTATGATGATACACTGTAGCTATGTATGATGAGGTTACACTGTACCTATGAGGATACACTGTAGCTATGTATGATGAGGATACACTGTAGCTATGTATGATGAGGATACACTGTACCTATGTATGATGAGGATACACTGTAGCTATGTATGATGAGGATACACTGTACCTATGTATGATGATACACTGTAGCTATGTATGATGAGGATACACTGTAGCTATGTATGATGAGGTTACACTGTACCTATGTATGATGAGGATACACTGTACCTATGTATGATGAGGATACACTGTACCTATGTATGATGAGGATACACTGTACCTATGTATAATGAGGATACACTGTAGCTATGTATGATGAGGATACACTGTAGCTATGTATGATGAGGATACACTGTAGCTATGTATGATGAGGTTACACTGTAGCTATGTATGATGAGGATACACTGTACCTATGTATGATGAGGATACACTGTACCTATGTATGATGAGGTTACACTGTACCTATGTATGATGAGGATACACTGTACCTATGTATAATGATACACTGTAGCTATGTATGATGAGGTTACACTGTACCTATGTATGATGAGGATACACTGTAGCTATGTATGATGAGGATACACTGTACCTATGTATGATGAGGATACACTGTACCTATGTATGATGAGGATACACTGTACCTATGTATGATGATACACTGTAGCTATGTATGATGAGGTTACACTGTACCTATGTATGATGAGGATACACTGTAGCTATGTATGATGAGGATACACTGTAGCTATGTATGATGAGGATACACCGTAGCTATGTATGATGAGGATACACCGTAGCTATGTATGATGAGGATACACTGTACCTATGTATGATGAGGATACACTGTAGCTATGTATGATGAGGATACACTGTACCTATGTATGATGAGGATACACTGTACCTATGTATGATGAGGATACACTGTACCTATGTATGATGATACACTGTACCTATGTATAATGAGGATACACTGTAGCTATGTATGATGAGGATACACTGTAGCTATGTATGAGGATACACTGTAGCTATGTATGATGAGGATACACTGTAGCTATGTATGATGAGGTTACACTGTACCTATGTATGATGAGGATACACTGTACCTATGTATGATGAGGATACACTGTACCTATGTATGATGAGGATACACTGTACCTATGTATAATGAGGATACACTGTAGCTATGTATGATGAGGATACACTGTAGCTATGTATGATGAGGATACACTGTAGCTATGTATGATGAGGTTACACTGTACCTATGTATGATGAGGATACACTGTACCTATGTATGATGAGGATACACTGTACCTATGTATGATGAGGATACACTGTACCTATGTATGATGAGGATACACTGTACCTATGTATGATGAGGATACACTGTACCTATGTATAATGAGGATACACTGTAGCTATGTATGATGAGGTTACACTGTAGGTATGTATGATGAGGATAAACTGTAGCTATGATGAGGATACACTGTAGCTATGTATGAGGTTACACTATAGCTATGTATGATGAGGTTACACTGTAGCTATGTATGATGAGGATACACTGTAGCTATGTATGATGAGGATACACTGTAGCTATGATGAGGATACACTGCAGCTATGTATGAGGTTACACTATAGCTATGTATGAGGTTACACTATAGCTATGTATGATGAGGTTACACTAGCTATGTATGATGAGGTTACACTGTAGCTATGTATGATGAGGATACACTAGCTATGATGATACACTGTAGCTATGTATGAAGTTACACTATAGCTATGTATGATGAGGTTACACTGTAGCTATGTATGATGAGGATACACTGTAGCTAAGATGAGGCTACACTGTAGCTATGTATAATGAGAATACACTGCTATGTATGATGAGGTTACACTGTACCAATGTATGATGAGGATACACTGTAGCTATGTATGATGAGGTTACTCTGTAGCTATGTATGATGAGGATACACTGTAGCTATGTATGTATGAGGTTACACTGTAGCTATGTATGATGAGGTTACACTGTAGCTATGTATGATGAGGTTACACTGTAGCTATGTATGATGAGGTTACACTGTAGCTATGTATGATGAGGTTACACTGTAGCTATGTATGATGAGGTTACACTGTAGCTATGTATGATGAGGATACACTGTAGCTATGTATGAAGCAAGTTTGAAGTCGATTGGTCGAATTGTTCTCGAGATAGCACGTTCACCAGATGTTGGACGGTTAGCATTTCCAAGTCCTCCAACCACTTCGTGGAGGAGGACAAAAAGGGATAATACGAAGCTGCGCATCTAAAAACCCCTCGGCTCTGGGCGCCAGCCATTCATAATGTATTCAATTTGAAGCAAGACTTCAGGAACACCAAGCAGTCAAGTGACAAATATACAGATTATGAAAAATTTTGCCATTAGAAATGGCCTCTAAGGTTTATGTCCAATCAGAGAAACTGGTATTCATTACATAAGTCTGTTGATGCATCGATGATGTATACCAAATTTTTTCATCGAGCATTTGAAAATTATCCGAGATAGAGATCATTAATGATTTCGCATAAATTAAAGATGGCCGCCCATCCTTCCCACCACTCAGAGAAACTGATGTGGTTATTCATTGCAAGTCTCTTGATACATGGATGCTGTATACCAAGTTTCATATAGAACACTGAAATGGTATCAAAGCTAAACATCATTAAAGATTTTGCATAAATTAAAGATGGCCAACAAGGTTTCCGCCCAATCAGAAAAACCAGAACTGTCTATTATCGATGTATCAAATTTACATCGAGCACTTGAACGGTATCAGAGATATAGATCATTAATGATTTCGCATAAATTAAAGATGGCCGCCCATCTTTCCCGCCACTCAGAGGAACTGATGTGGTTATTCATTGCAAGTCTCTTGATACATCGATGCTGTATACCAAGTTTCATTATAGAACACTGAAATGGTATCAAAGATATATATCATTAAAGATTTTGCATAAATTAAAGATGGCCACCAAGGTTTCCGCCCAATCAGAAACGCCAGAACTGTCATTTATCGTAAGTCTATTGATGCATCGATGATATATACCAAATTTTACATTGAGCACTCAAACGGTATCAGAGATAGAGATCATTAATGATTTCGCATAAATTAAAGATGGCCGCCCATCCTTCCCGCCACTCAGAGGAACTGATGTGGTTATACATTGCAGGTCTCTTGATACATCGATGCTGTATACCAAGTTTCATATAGAACACTTGAATGGTATCAAAGATATATATCATTAAAGATTTTGCATAAATTAAAGATGGCCACCAAGGTTTCCACCGATTCAGGGAAACTGGTTTGGTCATTCCTTTGAAGTTTCTTGATGCATCGATGATTTATACCAAGTTTCACACGGAACAGAGAAGTGGTACCTAAGATACACAAGATTAATGATTTCGCATAAATTAAATATGGCCGCCAAAGTTTCCAACCAATCAGGTCCAGATTCAATAGGGTTATGGGTCATGAGCATAAGTTTGGTGTGCCTAGGGTAAGTCGTTCCAAAGATATCTTGGTAACGAGAAAGCTGTGATGGTTTCGCATAAATTAATGTGCACTGCAAGTTTGGTGTGCCTAGGGTAAGTCGTTCTAAAGATATCTTGGTAACGAGAAAGGTGTGACGGACAGACGGACAGACAGACAGACAGACGGACAGACGGACGTACATGACAACGACAATACCCTTCGGCCAAATTTTGGCCGAGGGGTAAAAAGGCATTGTCATCTAACACAAACCTATCTCATCTTTAGATTTCCCAGCAGGTGTAAGGAACTGACGTGTGATCTCATAGCCTCCAAAGAAGACGAAGTATCCTGGCATTTCTCGCATGAATGTACTGGTCAGTCCCTTGAAAAGCCCAGGTATTCCCTCTGCTCGTACAATCTCCTTTGTCAACGTCCAAGGACCTCTGCAATTAGTATTGGAAATACTATAATCTTCTTGGTCAATGCCCATCAAACTAATTGTGTAACCCTGAATTTTGAGTCAAATCTATTAAAAATTTTTTTTTTTTTATTTACTCTCTATTTTGGGCGCATCTCTACTGTCATGTGTAGCTTTAAACTAAAGCTCTGCTGTAGCGATAATTTGTACTTGAAAAGTCAATCTCAGTAAACTCAGATATAATATCACGGAATATTATATCTGAATTCAGCCCTATATAAATCCCGTAACTACTATTGTTAGCCAATCAGATGGATAGCTGGTTGTAACTATTTCAAAATCACGCCCACAGTAATTACACATGGTAGCTTGTGGTCTAATATATAAATATTATCCTGAAACAATTTCCAAATATGGCATAATTTCCAGACAGGGTCTGTAAACATCAAAGAGTTTACTCCCGCCGAAAAGTCTGGCTTTGTTAGGGGTAGAAAATATCAAAAGATCATGCCGTGCGAAGATGTTAATCTCCTTGAAGTAAACGTCAATCATTGTCAGAGAGAAAAGGTTGTAATGGTTGTGATTGGCTTATTATGGGATCTCGCAGAATACCGACGAACATTTCGCACGAAGTTTTCATAGCGTTACGTCTAGATGGTATTCCCCTGATTTACCATCTTGGTTTACCTAGATTGTTGAGAAGTCAGCATTTATCGACATGCAGGCCATGTGTGGTAGGTGTACATGTATAATTAGAGCAGATGGGTACTACTACTATATCCATTCCTATCACCCAATCCCAACCTCTTGACCTAGTTATAGCTCATGTTAGTCAGCTGTCCTACTATATGTACTAATATACAGAATTAATGGGCCAAATTGGCCCACATCACCATCACTGTGAGGACATGTGTCAGTCATGTCAATATATTATAGCACTTCCTCCATGTGTCAAATTTCACAAGGTCACACCAGTTTATATCACCATACAAGTGACTGAATCTCATCAATCCATTGTTTGATTTCAATTTCAGTCACCTTGACAGTATTTGTGTAAGAGAGTGTCTGATTCCACTGAAGCTGTGCTACATGCATGATGATATAGAGGGATCAAGTTAACCCTATCTGGCTTGGGTGATTTGTGGTGTACCCCAGCTTGGGGAGGGGCGGAAAGTGACCCCCCCCTCCCCCCTTTTCATATTTTGCTATCCCTAAGGCTAGAGTGCTGAAACTCACCACACAGACAGTACATGTATATCTTTGGGTCAAGCATCATGTAAATGTAAAACATCAAAGATGGCAGCCATGATAATGTCAGAGAGATGTCATTTTCAAAGATACGGCATTTTTTGAAATTTTTGATAATAATTAGTAAATAATAATCTGATGTCAATTAAAATACGGTACCTTTTGTCCACTTTCCCTCACACAAAAGCAGGAATTTTGAAGAAAAATGAAGAAAACCTCACTTTTTTGGGTACCCAACATGGTCTCCATTTTGAATTTACCCATGATTCTCTGCTTGGGGGGTTATGCAAATAGGTTCAAAGTAACCCCAATATGAGTGTCAGCTCTCAAGATTTTGTCGTTCTGGAGATAGGAGCAAAAATCCAATAGAGGGGGGATGGGGGTAATCTTCATGGTGTTCATAAGAATGAAAATGAATGACTTCCAACATACATTAAATCAACAAAACATATAAAATTCTGACATTAACTTCTAACAACAATACTGTTAATGTGTCCACCAATTACGAACATTCAAACAATTTGTAGTTGCATTATTATTCATTACTGAAAACATTACAGTATCTGACATCTTCATAGTAATGACTTCAATGGAACTTACAAAATGTGATTGGAATGAATTCTACAGTTAAAATGAAAAAGAAGATCCTAAATACGTAGAACTTACACTTTTAACCTCTCCAAACCCCCTTCTAACTGACCATTAGTGGCCATCTCTCGCATGGCCTGGAGACGACACTTGACCAGCTCTGTGGGACAGAGAGTGAATGAGGAGAAGAACGCGGCACCCATCCCAGCAAATGCATTCTGTAATGGGTTCAAATCCTGCACATTGGGCACACTGGTCAGGAATGCCACAGATTTCTGACACATTCCGTAAAAACAAAACAAAATGGAATTCTCAGCAACGTTCGCAGCCAACGAGGGTACAGTCCCAGCATACAACCCACGGGCAATACCATCTTGTTTGTATGTTCGTACAAAACAGTCCAAGGCATTACGATAGAGAGCAGGGAAGGTCTGCATCTTAACCTTGACTGTGTCCAATGGTTGACCAGTGTACACACTAGCTGTACCACCTACAGAGAACAATAGAACATTACATCTTAACCTTGACTGTGTCTAATGGTTGACCAGTGTACACACTAGCTGTACCACCTACAGAGAACAATAGAACATTACATCTTAACCTTGACTGTGTCTAATGGTTGACCAGTGTATAGCTGTACCACCTACAGAGAACAATAGAACATTACATCTTAACCTTGACTGTGTCTAATGGTTGACCAGTGTACACACTAGCTGTACCACCTACAGAGAACAATAAACATTACATCTTAACCTTGACTGTGTCCAATGGTTGACCAGTGTACACACTACATGTACCATCTACAGAGAACAATAAACATTACATCTTAACCTTGACTGTGTCTAATGGCTGACCAGTGTACACACTAGCTGTACCACCTACAGAGAACAATAGAACATTAAATCTTAACCTTGACTGTGTCTAATGGTTGACCAGTGTACACACTCGCTGTACCACCTACAGAGAACAATAGAACATTACATCTTAACCTTGACTGTGTCTAATGGTTGACCAGTGTACACACTCGCTGTACCACCTACAGAGAACAATAGAACATTACATCTTAACCTTGACTGTGTCCAATGGTTGACCAGTGTACACACTAGCTGTACCACCTACAGAGAACAATAGAACATTACATCTTAACCTTGACTGTGTCCAATGGTTGACCAGTGTATACACTAGCTGTACCACCTACAGAGAACAATAAAACATTAAATCTTAACCTTGACTGTGTCCAATGGTTGACCAGTGTACACACTAGCTGTACCACCTACAGAGAACAATAGAACATTACATCTTAACACTGACTGTGTCCAATGGCTGGCCAGTGTACACACTACATGTACCACCTAAAATAGAACAATAGAACATTACATGTTAACCATTACTGTGTCCAGTGACTGGCCAGTGTACACACTCGCTGTACCTACAGAGAACAATAGAACATATTACATCTTAACACTGACTGTGTCCAATGGCTGGCCAGTGTACACACTAGATGTACCACCTAAAATAGAACATTACATGTTAACCATGACTGTGTCCACTGACTGGCCAGTGTATACACTAGCTATTTCACCTACAGAGAACAACAGAACATTACAACTTAACCTTGACTGTGTCCAATGGTTGACCAGTGTACACACTAGCTGTTTCACCTACAGAGAACAATAGAACATTACATCTTAACCTTGACAGTAGCAGCAGCGAATCCATGACATTAGCCCATCACGACAAAAGCCCTCAGGGACATCAGCCTTCGAACATTAGCCCTTCAGGACAAAAGCCCACAGGCTTACTTGGATTTTAGACAAAAGCCCTTCAGCATATAAATTTAATGTATTGCCAAAAAAAAACAAGAAAAAAAACATGCAGCTTTGCATAAAGATCGAACCCTTTACTTTGGGTGGCGTATCATTGACAATGGACATTATTTGAAAGCTTGCACATCTCATATATCTGATGAATATATCTGATGAATAAATGTACATGTATAGTTAGGAACAATTAGTATGCAATTTGGTGTAACTTTGTGTCATGATAGGTGAACTATATAATCCCTTTCCTGACAAAGCTAATAACAATGGAACAGTTGGAGTATAAAGCTATCATTTACAGTATGGAATGGGACCCCAGCATTGTGATAAACCCTAACATTTGGATGCAAATAAAAGTATATAATGACAAAATGCTTCCAATTATACACATGTAATGCTATATAATAATGTGCACTGGTAAAGACTGGAACACCACAAACTGATTAAAACTCAGTTTCAATTAATATAGTAAGATAAATGTGTGGACACAAATATGGTTCATGCAAAAGCTTTAGAGTGAATCATACGATGTGGAATAGAATCATTTGATAGCAAATTGAAGGAAATGTTGTCCTTCATTTAAAGCGACTAGAAATTCAAAACTAACATCAGATCAGTACTGCGGGATACCCCTGTCAGTTATTTTTTAATATTGTACTTCTGAAATAAAATGTCATCAAACTATTAATAATGAAAGCTCGTGTGAAACAAGGGCGTAGAGCATTTCCCCAGATAATTTTGAAACACATAATTTGGTACTCACAGGGCTTTAGATCTCCCCAATTTGGGCACACCTATTAGATATGGCAATTGTTTTTAGGATGGGACAGAGGGTGGGGCACATACCCCTGGGGGATGAGCAATCAGGAATCATCCCTGGTAGTAGTGCTTCTAAGAAGGATTTTTTTTTACAAATGGGCGAAACCCAGTGTGAGGCAACTCTATTTTGTGTTTCACGGCCCACCGACATTAAAAAATTGAACAAAAATAAAATTTCAAATTACCACTTTTATTTTTCCTACGAAAGTTTAACCTCCTATTCATTCCTGATTGTATGAATTAGGCTGTTGTATTCTATCTGAAACCTGCCAGCAAAGAAAAATGCCAAACAACAAAAATAAATACCTTTCACTATAATTTTTCACTGTAAGTAAGCGAATTGTTGTTGTTGTAAAATGCTGCTAATAGTAATTAGGCAATAACGAGATTCAATGTAAATCGAGAACCATCACCGGCTGTGTGATCTATCACTCAACAGCTCAGCCGATACAGCATGGTTTTAAGTTACTGTCGAAGGATGAAGCTGTTGCAACACATTCAAAATATAACCTTGAAAAAATAGCTTCAGTCAACTGGGATAGGCTTCTACTCCATCACCAATTGCACAAGTATTAAGAATTTGGAGAGCCTATCTTCACTCCTTTAAAAATTATTGCTAATGCTATATTTGATTTTGATAAAATGGGTGAAGGTCAGTCATTTTCATTGGGCTTCTGATCCATCACCAGCTGCATATGTGGTATGACAAGAAAGATGGACAGACAGAGAGACAGACGGACAGACAGATGACATGTACAATTCAGTTCCTTTTGGGGCATCATTACATACATCTTCCCTAGGCAAGGCCAGTCCTTACACTAGCGCTCCAGAGTAGAGCTTGCGGCAGGATACGCCTTGTCTGGAGAAGATGCATTACATATTATCTTCAAAGTCTAAATATTCTTTCAAAATGCACCAGAACACACTATTTTACTTAAATTAGATATACATGTAAAAATTCTCCAGGTGGGATGTACCATATCGCCGTAAATCTTTCTACTTTTTTCAGTTCAAAAATTAATTATCAACAGTTGTAACTATGCTGTTAAAATGCAAAGGTATGTCTCGAGTTTCAAATAAATTATGGGGACCTTCACATAAAACAAACTAGAGCCTTAGGCACTGAAACGGGGCTATTTAAATGTAAAATAAGCTGTTGGAATAATTCCACTACCTCTCTGATGTTTCATCACATGACGAAGAGCCATACTTGTAGTCTAACACATTCCTCTCAACAAGGATCTCTAGTGCATTAGTGTAATTGTACACATATATATATTAAAAAAATAACTTGTGACCGCTGGGACAGACATTTATTATGAAACCAACCTGATGAAATGATAAGAAAATGTCTTCTCTGCATGTTACCAATATTTGTCAAAATATTTCACTTTTTTTTCAGATAATAGAAAGCATATCCTTCAGCAGTAAATGACAATACGAAGCTGCGCATCTGAAAACCCCTCGGCTCTGGGTACATTCATAAGGTATTCAATTTGAACCAAGATGTCAGGAACACCAAGCAGTCAAGTCACAAATATAAAGATTATCAAAAAATTTGCAATTAGAAATGACCCCTAAGGTTTCCGTCCAATCAGAGAAACCGGTATTCATTACATAAGTTTCTTGATGCATCAATGATGTATATACCAAATTTTACATCGAGCATTTGAATGGTATCAGAGATAGAAATCATTAATGATTTTGCATAAATTAAAGATGGCCGCCCATCCTTCCCGCCACTCAGAGGAACTGATGTGGTTATTCATTGAAAGTCTCTTGAGACATTGATGCCGTATACCAAGTCTCGTATAGAACACTGAAATGGTATCAGAGATATACATCATTAAAGATTTTGAATAAATTAAACATGGCCACCAAGGTTTCCGCCCAATCAGAGAAACTAGAACTGTCATTTGTCATTAGTCTCTTGATGAATCGATGATGTATACCAAATTTTACATCGAGCACTTGAACGGTATCAGAGAACGAGATCATTAACGATTTTGCATAAATTAAAGACGGCCGCCCATCCTTCCCCCCACTCAGAGGAACTGATGTGGTTATTCATTTCAAGTCTCTTGATACATCGATGCTGTATACCAAGTTTGGTATAGAACACTTAAATGTTATAAGAGATATATATCATTAAAGTTTTTGCATAAATTAAAGATGGCCACCAAGGTTTTCAGTCAATCAGGTCCCGATTCAAAGTATCTGGATGTATCGATGATGTATACCAACTTTCATATGAAACAATTAAATGGTAACAGAGATATGTATCATTATCGATTTCGCATAAATTAAAGATGGCCTCCAGGATTTCCAGCTAATCAGAAAAGCCAGTCTGGTAATTCATTGAAAGTTGCTTGATATATCGATGATGTATACCAACTTTCGTATTAAACAGTTGATTGGTTTCCGAGATATGGATCATTATTAATTTTGCATAAAATTAAAGATGGCCGCCAAGGTTTCCACCCTATCAGGTCCCAATTCAATAGGCTTCTGGTCCTTGACTAGGTAAATAAGCATACCAAATTCTTCAGTGGAACCGTTTTCTGGCTATCTCGCTCATGTACGGACGTACGGACAGACGGACGTACAAGACAATACCCCATGGCCAAAATTGGCCGAGGGGTAAAAAATGAGTATTGAGATACAATGTAAAATCCTCATGGTTAGATGGACTGGAGCTATGCTGGGATGCATCCTCTCATGGCATGTACCTCCTCCTCCCAGTACATCCCTAGTATATTACACTTCTATTTGGTTATCTCCCCTGTCACCTTACAGTTTCAAACACAGCGTGTCTGTGATATGCAGAGCTCTTTCTGTAGATCAGGGGAAAATTCTTGCAACATTCCATGAATATTTCAGAAGCAGAATGGAAAGAAAACATTTCTGAATACAGGGAAATTATTACGTAAATGATTTGACCACCACTGGATTTTAGAAACTTACCATAAAAAGATAATGCAGAGGGTCTTGAGGGGTAAGCTTAAACGGCGAAAATTCCAAACTGTAACTCAACACACATATTTCATGAAAATGTAAATGAATACAGGCAAATTGAAATATCCCATTGTTTTCTGCAATGAATTACACCTATACTGGTATTATTTAATACTAAATTACTGCCCAAACACGCTTTCTAATGAGAATGAGTTAGTCCCATATAATCACTCAACATGCGCCTCTCAAAATCTGTGGTTTAGCAGACATATTTTGAGTAGGAAAGTAGTACCACTGGAAAATTAACGAAAACACACATAAAATTAGATAAATGGAAATGTAACTTAAACATATCAGACCTGCAACTATACGCGAACATTAAAAACACAGAAACCTGGACACTCTAAAGAAGGAAGTTTCAGACCTCTTTCTTGTCGTGTAAGAACTCTATCTTTTGCTGTGTTAGCCAGACACAGAGCTGGTGCTCAAGTTTTTCCTGACTATAAGACAGGACCATTAGTCTATGGGACTAAATCGCCCCCTAAAAAATTGAGCATTAAGTGAGTAATAATTTGTGATTTTATTCTTTGGAAATTGGCTAGAATGCATCTCCAGACATTTGGAAGCTCATCGCTTCACAGCCACTGGGGGCTGAAGAAATGTAATTGGAATAGCCATACCAATGAACAGGATCAAATTACTACATCAGTATTGGAGAGTGAAGTAGCACTGATCCTGGAGAGGAGGTGTTTACTTTTTTGACACAAGCAGTCCACCAGTCCCCTTATGTAAAGGGCATTATGCAATAAGTCAACCACTTCAGATTTTGTAGCTGAATGGTCAACATACAGGCATACAATATATAGGCCTGCCAGGTATCAGTGTTATGTATGTCTGTTTGACCAAAATGCCCTGAATCGAAGCTCCCTTGAATACTTACAATTCTCCATACAGTATCACACCATAATGATGGCAGCATATTTTCCCTGAGGCCAAACAAAATAATATCTGTGTTTACTGTTACATGCATTTTGAAAATAGGGTAGGTAGGTAGGCTTTTTTATTTTATTTACTCCAAAATTTTATGACATATTTTCTTACGGTAGGTAGAAACACCGCAAAAATTTTGCTCAATTTTTTTCCCGTATATGTAGGTCAGTCGAAATTGTGATTCTATCACATTTCTTAACACTATGTTATGCTGTTAACTGTTTTGTATACATGTGTGCTGGTATATGTAACTGCACAAAACAGTTTTTCTCTCCGCAGTATATTTTCTTGCCTATTTGTGTTGTTCTTTCAAGAATAAATATGTTTCAAATACATGGTTCATTCCCGTCGACCTGTGTTTGGCGTTGGTACTTCTATACTTGGCATCACATGCCTCGGGTCTGATCATTCTTCTATTGTATAATGCATACTATATGTATTGGGATAATCACCTGTCATGTGAAGCACCATGGCCTCTACCCTGGTCTTCAATCATGGATGTGAAATTCTTTATGGAGGACGGCCTAGTGCCTACTGAATGTCGGATCAAATTCACATTACCCATTGAGTCTGCAATATGCCACAAACGATTTTCAAATCCCAATTATGGTATACCTTTTATCTGATGATTTCTACAACTATTGTGGTGTGTGTGTAAAAATCAGCAAGCATTATATAATTTTGCACCATGTATTACAAACCTGAATTAATCTGAATGTTTTCTCCCCACTTCTATCCACATCAGACGTCGTCCCTTGCATTCATAATAGATGTATGCTTTATTAAAACAAAGAGCATACTGTTGATGACTTGAATGAATTGTACACAAAGATTGCCATGCAAGCAAAGTTGACCCTTTTAATGCCTAAATCCTTTACATGTAGTTCAGCAACGTAACGTGAATGAAATCGGATTCCTCTTCGACAGTTCGATCGACAATTTAGTGCATGTTATTTCATAATTCATGTCCAAGTCAGATGTGCCATGGATATTCTCAAACATTTCTCCTAACAAGTTTGATGACATGCTGCTTCACCATGCTATGCTTGTCAGACACAGGAGGACAGTGGCACCTGAAACAATATAAAAGTACAATATTATTATTAAAACAAAGTGGTGATATTGAACAGTATGTGCACCAAATAACACGTATACTCTGGAAACATGACAACAACATGATCATTAACTCAAAAGTATTTAAGTCTGGTATTTTTTTGCTCCAGACAAAACGTTGTTGTTGTCATGTTGGGCAAATCCACCGGCAAAAGTCAGACTATGTTGTAAAAGTCACGTGTGAATCACATACAAAAACTCGTCTGGAGGTTCAGTGAGAGGGACTGACTAGATATCTCTGTGAGATGGGAACATACACAATCTGATTTATCACAAAAAAGCCAAAGGAATATTTCATCAAAAAGACAAAACGTATATTCGTACAAATTATGCAGTTCCAGAAATATTTTCTGAAATGACCACATATTTATTCGAAATAAATTTCACGTTCGATCTTTACGTTTGAAAATGTGTGACCAAATATGTGTTGGGCGACTCCAGTCATGTTAAAAACCTGGTGAAAACTATTCAGATCGAAATGCTTTAGAAATAATTCAGACGTCTACGCTGGCACAACTTATCTTAATTTTTTATCAACAATCGGATAAAAGCAGCTCATCACGATCATGACGCATGCATTGGTTTGGCCAGTTAAATGCGTGTTTAATTGGAACACAACACCAGCTGATTTCACCACAAGCCCAAACGAATATTCCGTAAAATGTTCACGCTATCAATGATTAAATGGGAAGAGTATTGACAAATCAACAAACCTTCGCCGCATGGATTTGCCCCCATGTTTGCTGCCCCAGGCGACATCGGATGAGAGTAGATAGCTGATTGGCGGAGGGACAAGAGCTTGTGATCGACTAGCCAATCACAGCGGAGGTCTCTTAGCGTTCGCTGGGTGTTCAAAAAGTTGAACCTGAAAAATAAGAACTCGGCCACGGAAACGGACTGGGTCGCCAGATTTCGGTCATTTTTTTTGCCCAAGTCGGAAAAAGACGGAGGATCGGCGCATTTTTGCTAGGTAGGGTCGGGTAACCGTAAACACACATATTATTTTGTTTGGCCTGATTGCATTTTAGTTATTTGTGTAAGCAGGGCCTGATGTAGTCTAGATTTAAAACATTCAATTGTCAATACCGCCATTGCCACATGTCTATGCCAGCGCTAGCAGCACCAATGTCCTTTCAATCCATTTTTAAACCAAAATGTTAATAAAATTATGAATTGTAAAAAAGACTGTATAATGAAATATAAATAAAGAATTTTGTTGATGGGCTGCGAAATCCATATGAGAGGTGGCCCTAAAGCAATTTCATTCACAAAAAAAAAAAAAAAAAAACCAATTTCAATTCTTTGAAATCCTTAGTCTGTTTAACAACATCACAATAATAAACTTCATGAAGAGCCAATAAATTGTGCTGTATAAGTTTACTGTTTATAGTGCCACCCAATGATGAACAAATATCACAAAACCACATGATGAAGCAAAATCTCCAGAATGTGGCCTGCGGGATGTAGACATTGGACTCGAGTGATGAGAATTCCATGTATTTAAAAAAAAGGGTCATTGGGCTTACAAGGGATGTGAATTATAACACTGGGAATGTTATATTCATGTTCAGCAAATGAGAATTATTTTTCCCTGATTCAAAGAAGTAAATTTCCATTTTGTCGACAACAAAAAAATCATCTCATTTTTGGATGCAAAGGAGCGCCAACACCGCAAAAATCTTATCGGTCCTTTGCCTATCTTGCAACATCATTATACCCAAATATCATGGAAGTCAATCAAGTTGTTTAGAAGATATCGCATTACACATGTTTACTTGAATTCGTGTCTATAGCGCCACCTAGTGATGACCAAATACCACAAAAAACAAGCAGGTGAAATGTAAAGCCCGAGGAAGATGGCACATAAACAGTTCAATGAAAAAAAACTTTAATCATGATAATGGTTATGGAGGTTTTTACGTTAAGTCAAATAACTGAGAGTTTTCAATTAAATTGCAATTTGGTTTGCACCGAAAGGGAATTATCATATCGGCAATCCTATATTTATGCTTGGAAACCTAGAACAGAACAATTTATAAATATTTCTCCAAGCGAATTGGACTTCTTTTTTTTTTAGATGCAAAATACGTGCCTTTATAATTATGCTAGCTACACCAAAACTTTTTCAGCACATTGCCTATCCTTCAAGACCATTTTAATAAAATTTCATAGAAATCAAACAAGTCGTTCAGATGAAATCGTCAGAGAAAGGTTTACCTATGCTCTGACTACAACGCCACCTAGTGGTGAGCAGCGGTTATCAAAACACACCCAGAAAAATTTCCCACATATAAGGAGATAGCACACAAAGTTTGACCCGAACATATTCAACGGTTTCAGAAATATTCACGATTAAAGTCGCGGCGGCAGATGGGTTGAATAAATGTAGGATAGTGTAAGGTCCTGTAATATATGATAGTATGGGGTCGGGCGAAGCTTAGTTTGGGAGGTAGGGGACATGCTCCCCGTGGGTAGTAGATGAGTTCAATAAGTGTAGCCTGATGTAAGCATCTGAGGGTTCGGGAGGTGAGGCAGGTCTTAGTTCAGGAGGCATATAGGGTAAGGCCAAGAAGCTGTGGACAACATTCACTTGGTCCTGCAGATAGACAGACAGACATGGACATCATGGGGCACCTATATCAGCTAACAGGCTCGATAAAAAATGAGGAAAATTGTTCTTTTGTCTGATGTTATTTTCTATATCTGGTAATTGTGCTAAAGGATATTAGTTATAGTGATATCATAGTTCTAGTTATTGTGCAAAAACATAGTTTTAACATGTATCATCCTTGATATATACTTTTACTGCACATTCTATATTTAATAAAAAATAACATCTGGCAAAAATCATTTGTTTTCCATTTTTTATTGGCATATAGGCTTTTGTCCAGAATCCAAATAAGCCTGTGGGCTTCTGTCCTGAAGGGCTAATGTCCATGTGGCTTTTGTCCTGAAGGGCTCTTGTCTGCGCTCCAGTAGGAGTAATATGTTTCTCATAAAAACTTTACTTATTTTGGATGGATTGATTAGTATGAAGGCCAGTCTACCTCAAGGCCCAAAGACGAAACTTAACAGCATCTCAATAGAGCATATTCCTTCAAAAAACATTCAATCTCACTACAATTATAGTCAATCGATCTGTTTTATTCCCTGTTATATATCTATCTAAATGGCCTGAATAAATGTGCACATATTTTAGAAGGTCTATCTTTTACCTGCACATCCTCCTATGAAGTCAACGACAGCGTCTATACCAGCTGGTCGGGAGGCACAAGGGACAGGTAATATTGACTCCCCCACACCTAGTGGCTTCTCTGTGACCTCCATACTGCGAACAACTGCTCCTCCAGGGCTGTCTCTATGGTAGGTGTACTCATCCACTCTAGCTCGTCATGAAGTGGTCTTTACATCGCCAGCATCGGTAACCTGTAAATATACAAAAAATACTTTGAGGGATTAAGTTACACTCACTTATGTAATATTATAATTGGTACTGATGACTGACTTGGTTACTCTTGTATACTTACAATGGCTCTACACTAATGATACACTACCAAACCAGTCAGTCATTGGTACAAGATGATAAAACAAGAAACTCTCTGATATTTAAGACTCGTCCTGAACTCGGGTTACAATTAAAATAACCTGGAAAAAGAGGCCAGTCATGCTGTGTACTAAATCTCCAAGTTACATGTCAATTATAAGGAAATGGGCTGCTCATTCTGTACTTACTACATGTACACTTTGATAGCTTGGATTATTCTAACCTATTGTGTAAGGGGCATGCAATTTAATTATGGTTGAGAACAAATCATCATACTATAATTCAAGAAGTGTGCGTTTCTGTGTTTGTTCTCTATGCACTCCTAAACCGCTGAACGGAATAATTGGTCGTTGCACACGGGATGTTTTTATGTGCCATGTATGATGTAGGACATTTTTATCTGTTTTTTTACATCCCTGGTCCCTCTTCTGAGGGGCTGGACTTTTCTTATGTTTTAAGTATTCATGTCTATTCAGTATACCATGTTGAGTAATTTGAGTGAGTGAGTGAGTGGGTGAGTAGGATTTAACATTGTTTTCAACATTTTTTCAGTCACAGTTCCTATTATCCTGGACACAGATCAGCCCAGCCAGTACAGCACCCGGTCATTCAAGTAATTTGAGAACCTAATATGAACATAAACGCCGGGGCTGTGATGTAAAATGCTCATTATAACCAAGTACAAATGTCCAATTTCACATTCAGTAGCCAGCCATCCTCCAAATTATGTTTCCCTATGATAAGAGTATATGACAGACTATATGGAACAATTGGATGATGTAGCTGGTATAGAGGCTGTAGGTGGTAATATATTCATCATAGATCTATACTAACATCAGATCCAATATATACTGTAGGTGGTAATATATTCATCATAGCTATATACTAACACAGATCCAATATATACTGGAAACAAATGTTGAATTTAATGTAGTCTGTAAACTAATGTACGTTGTTCATCTCCCAGTCTCTCTTATGTATGTTAGCTTTCTCATGGGAAAGTTCTCCCTTTCTTGGTGAGTTAGCTAGGGTAAAGACATACAGTTTAATCTTGTGTCTGCAATATTCAGAATTTCCCTCCCAAATCCAGACTTACAGAATCAACTTTTCCATCACTTTCAGGGGTACATGTAGCTTGGTTTTGATAGGAATGCTTTACTGATTTATTTTTGGTACAATATGGACATTTGTTCCAGATGCACCCAGACATTTACGCCCCAAATCAATCAAAATTGAACAGCTGACAAGCCGGCTTTTAGTCTCTGAGCCCTTATGCTTACTGATTGTCTGAGCCACCCCCAGATGGTCTTGCTGAGAAGCATGTGCAGAGAGTGAGGCTGCCTTGCATACTGTTTTGTCACTTCAACACAAGAGTCATGAAGAGTCCTGGAGAGTCAACACTACTTCGACAAGTACAAGTGTATCAGATCGTGGCAGCATTTTTTCAGATATCATAAACATTTCTGGCAGCTGAGCCTGCCCCAAATATTAATGGGAATATAATAAATTCAGAATCATTGATCCCTCATTCCAGGTGTTCAGAGTTGTGTTTACAATGAAAGCTCGTTTGAAAAACGGGCGAAGAGCATTTCCCCAGATAATTTTGTAACACATAATTTGGTACTCACAGGGCTTTAGATCTCCCCAATTTTGGCACACCCCCTATTAGGGGTGGCAATTTTTTTAAGGATGGGACAGAGTGTGGGGCACATACCCCTCCGACACATCCTCACGTGACAGAGAGGAAAACGGTTGTGAGAAGAATAAATAAGTACCCTTTTGTTGATTTGAAACTTTGTTTTGATGTTTGTAATATGGAATGCTGTAGTGTCGTATTTTAAATGTGTTATATATAGGTCATTTCTTTGCATAAAAATACTGATAAACATCATGAATAACATAAGGTGATCCTATATTTCTACATTATATATATATTAGTTAAGTGTCAAGATCTGCCAGGGGGCCCCACTTCTTCAGGAAATCTTCTTTTTTGTTGTTCTTTTCGGCAAGTAATTCTTCTACAGGTTTTGTTCGGAAAATTGCCGATCTTGTTGCTGTCCAATTAGGCTTCCTAGAGCATCAGCTTGAGGTGTAAAAACTTTTTTTAATCAGTAAGACAATACACAATTTTATTCTGTATATTTCGCTATTAGTTCTAGCATCTTAAGCAGTGATCAAAGTTACAAACACCTCCATACGCACAGTATATATACAAGGCATAATGTGATCTTAGCTAATACACATTTATGAATAGGCAAGCCAGTGAATTATGTCCGTCATGTTGGACAGATATTAAAATGCCGCCATTTTTTCAGAAATTGTAAAATGTTAAGCGATAACCTGACAGTGATATACAAATGGTGGGATTCAGGTGTTACAATACACACTCCACAAATGTTGTAACTGACATGGGAATATACAATTATGAAACATGCGAGTTCAACTCTGATGTGGATTGCCAAGAAATATACCTATATTATCTTAAAATGACAGTCCTTATCCAAACTTATAGAAATATTCAATGTAGGTACATACTCACTATATCACCATACTTTATTCATTTATTCACAGTTTACTTAGTTCTTGCCAGATAAGCAGATTATGTATTGTTTTCATCAATTAAAGTGTGTATTGTATCACCTGAATCACACCATTTGTAGATCGATGTCAGGTTATTGCTTAACATTTAACAATTTCTGAAAATGACAGCAACCAACCGGACATAATTTACTGGCTTACTTATTCATAAATGTGTACTGGCTAAGATCACATTATGCCTTGCAAAAATACTGTGCATATGGAGCTGTTTGTAACTTTGTTCACTGTTGAAGATCACTAATAGCGAAATATACAGAATGAAATTGTCATCCCTACTCGGAGTTGCTGCTCTTCTATATTATTGGAAAATCATCAGTGGTTCCAATGGATTACTTCAATTAGATACATGTAAAAATTTCCCAGGTGGGATGTGCCATATAGCAGGTATGTATAAGTTCCACTTCAAAAATCTTTGAAGCACTGATTGGAAAATGAAGTGCTTACTTTGTTGACGCAAGCAGTGTACTAGTCCACTTATGTAAAGTGTATTATACAATAAGTCAACCATTACAGAATGAATGGTCAACATACAGGCCTACAAAATGGCCTGACTTTCAAGCCCACTTGATTCCTTGCAATTCTCCATACTTACCATACACTGATGGCAACATATTTTATCTGACTGCATTTTAGTTATATGTGTAAGCAGGGGTTGATATAGCCTAGATATAGATATATTTAGCTGACTTTACCCTATGCTACATGATTATGCCAGCGCTAATAGCATCAGT